>CAJHQP010003032.1:0-74051 GCA_905132765.1 Moricandia arvensis
GCAAAGTCGGATCCGTTTTTAATGATTTAAGTGTATATGAGATTTTGTTGTTCGTATTTTATCTAAATTTTTGTTTTTTTAACATATTGCATATTGGAGTCATCACTTCCATTGAGTTCATTTCTGTTTTGTTATGTCTTCAAGTGAAGTGTAATTTTCATTAGAAAGCCGAATAAAAATCAGGAAGATTACGACATTAAATTATGTACATAAGATAGTTTGAAGATCAGGAAGTTTAGGAGGCGTTTTTGATTTATGTACTTTAGAGTATTTAGAAATCCATATAATATTTACAAATCAATGTAAAATATATTGATTTTCAAATCTAACATATAAATTTGTATTTGTATTTACAAATCTGGAGGTTTTCCCTCGGATTTGAGTCTTTGTATTTTTAACAAAGAAATCCATGCAAATCCGTTATGAAATCAAATCCATTAGTAAATTCGGATGATTGAATAACACCTAATTTAAATTAGAATTTATAAATTATAAAACCAATAACATATGATTTTAATATGAATTTTAAAATCATAGAACCAATAACACTTGATTTAGTTTAGATTTCCAAATCCATTAAAATGCAAAAACCAATAACTTCCACTTAATCCCTAAAACTTTCTATACTACTTTATAAAAAATTCTAATTTATATGTAAAGATAAAATCTTTAATTTGTTTGTTGACATGGAATAATAATATAACGTCCCGACCGTCCACGGTTAATAGGCTGTCCATGTCCACGCTCTCGGTCCGTGGATCTTATCCCATCTGACGATCGGTTTGTTAATTTTTTCAAAGTCTCCGAATCATTGTTTACTAACCCTATAATCGCCACCCGACCTTTCTTGTGTTTTGAATTCACTCGCATGGTATCGTGGACATCCTTAGAAAAGACTAAACTGTAATATTATTATATAAAATTCGGTTTCTAGTTTACAAAATCTCATGTAACTCAGTTGGTTATGTCAATCAAATAAACATTGAGGTGAATGGTTCGAATCTCAATAGCATGCAATACATTATTTTAAAAAAAAAAGAAAAAAAACAGGATTTACCGTGGACGGTCAGCCTTGACGAACACACGTTTTCAGGATTTACTTGACGAACACACGTTTTCAGAGTCAAATTATCTTTTATTATTTTTTAAAATCAGACCGGTCCTCCGTTTTCTCCCGTTATGATTATTTGCATGATTTTTGAATTTAAGTTTTTGTTTTTTGGATTTTGATTTTTAAAATTTAGATTGAAGTTTTCTAATTTCTACTTTCTTTTTATTTTTCCGTAGATTTTAATTTTCAAAAAATTGATTTTTGTTTTTATTTGTCAAACTAAAATAATTTATTAATAATAAAGTATTCTTTTAAAACAATAAAAATACAATATACTATTATTATTATTATTAAGAATATATTATGAAATAAAACTAATAGCGACATTTTAAAATAAATTAAATTTTATATCTTCAATTAATTTAGAGGACTAATGATTATATTTTTGAACAAAATTAAAATACTTGTATTTTTAATGTAAATTATTTAATTCAAATATTTTAAGTGACTTTCTTCTACGAAATAAATGAGTAAGCTAACCTCAAAAAAAAAAAAAAACAAGATGTGAAAAGAAACGACTAACCTGCAAAAATTTTAAATGACCGGTGTGTTTCTTCTACGAAACAGAGACGTGATTAGTCTGAAACAATATAAGCCTTTATTTGAGCAGACATAGATTCAAATGTAAAGTTATACAATACAAAGAGGGTGCTTAATCCATACTTTACCAATGATTTATAGACCTCTTTGGCGTCCATGAGGGAAGAACCTACGTAACCAAATCGATGTTAGCCTTTGAACTTCAAGCTGTCACATAAGTATAAAGGCTAACACATAAAATATCTTAAGATTTTCAATGCTTATTCAAGCAAATTAATTTTGATTTCACATATGTTTCTCATACTTGTGAATTTCAGAAACTAATTACAAGCAAGTTTGAAAAGCACATACCTGTCACACAAGTCTGATACACTTGAAAGCTTCTCAAAATTTGTAAAACTTTGATGTTTTGAACACCTTCTGAAGCATATACCTGAAAAAAAAATCAGAATTAATAGTTAAGTCTTTACTTAAGACATTGGTGATCATTCTTACATTGTCTATCGAGCAAAAACAATTCTTTAGACCTTGTGGTTCATAGTCTTTGTCTTGATACCATTTTGGTAGTTGGTCATATTACCAAGACCGACCCATAGTCTTTTTAAAAAGACTTATAAGCCATGTGGTTACATAGGACTCTCTGTTGTCGATTCAGACTGTCAAGAATCTGTCTTGTGACTTTTTTCAAGTGGTTTGTCTTTCATCAATACAACAAGTCCTTGGTTTCTTTTCTCTACCATCCAACAAGTCCATAGCATAGAATCTTTGTCAAGAATCTTTAAGCAGATAGTCTTTTTTTGTATACAGCAAATCGTTAGTTGTTTTACCATCCAACCAATCTTTATAGAGAGACATTCCCAAAGCCATGGCAGTTTTTGTTTGAGCTCTATCTTATGACTCTGATATCAGACAATTGGTTTATACATCTTTCTTTGTCTACTTTTAGGCCTTTTGGTTATTAAACAGAGACAGTTCTTTAAGCCTTGGGTCCACAGTGTTTGTCTTACACTTTCTCAACCTGGCTGTTGTTTCATTCATCCAACAAGTATTATCTCAGCCGTTATAAGACTTTTAATCAAGATGTTGGTCTATCGACAATTGTATGCTATTTGTACTTTATTCCCATCAAGGACTTAGCCGTGGGTAGAAAAGTCAACTCAGTCTTTTGCTTACGACTCTCTTGGTCTTTCTATACTGTTAAGCCTTATGGTTATCCCAAAGATAATTCTCACTTCAGATTTTTTTTAAAAATTTATTTATTTTATGTTAAGACATCTCTTAAGTGTTGCTCGTTTTCCTCCAATCCAACAAGTCTAGTTTAAGCCATCAGTCATTTTTATCCATCTAAGGCCTTTTCAGAGACTGTCGTAAGCCATCTTTAAGCCGTTGGTCATTATGTCCATTCAACTCATATTCTTTTTATACTTTTAAGCCTTGTGGTTATCGAGCAGAATAGTTTGCTTACGCCTTTGTGGTTCATAGTCTTTGTATCAAGACTTCTCTAAGCCATTAGCCGTTTCTTTCCCATCCAAGGACTTTTTCAGAGTCTTTTCTTAAGACATCTTTAAGCGTCTTTTCACATCCTACAAGTCTTGTTTAAGCTGTTAAGTTAGAATCTCTTTTAGATTCATAACCTTTACGTTATGATTCTTTAAGCCACTGGTAGTGTCTGCTTAAGACTGATTTCAGAGTGTGTTGGCCATTTTTCCATTGTCTTTGTGGCAAGAGTTGCTCATTATTTCCATCCAACTCAATATTCTTTGTATACTTTGCCTTGTGCTTAGCAAGCAGAAACATCCCTTATGGTTCATAGTCTGTGTGTTGAGACTTTCTATTTAAGTCTTCTGGCAGAGTAAGGAATCAATTCTCCATCCATAGTTTCAGACTCAGTCATGTTGAGTCGTGGGTTTGTTTTTCCATCTATAGTTTTTGCCTTGAGACATTTTAAAGCTGTTGGTTATTATACCAAAACCAAGCCATAATCTTTTTCAGAAGACTCCTATTCATCCAACAAGTTTGTCTTATGACTTTTTTTTCCCTAAGCCGCTGGTCAATGTTTCCATCCAACATATCTTAAAACGGACAGACACATATTGTCTTTGTCTAGAGTAAAGAATCTCTTTTTGATTCATAATCTTTGTCTAGAATCTGTGTGTTATGATTCGTTAAACCGTTGGTTATTTTTTCCATTTATCATATCTAAAAACCGACCCTTTTTGTCTTTGACAAGAGACTTCTCTTTATGCAAGTTTGAACTCTTTTATTCCACCAAGGACCCTTTTCTAAGCAACCCCATATTGTCTTTTGTGTAAAGACTCTTTGCTTAAGACTTGTGTCTTAAGCTTATTTCAGCTGTTGGTCGTTTTTCTATCCATCCAACATACCGTAAACCAACCCATCCAACTCATAGTCTCTTTGTCTACTTTTACGCCTTGTGTTTCAGAGTCTCTGTCTTAAGACATGTTTAAGCTGTTGGTCGTTTATCCAATCCAACGAGTCTTATTTAAACCATTAAGCCGTGGGTCATTCATTATTTTCTCATCCCCATAGAGTCTTTGTCTCAAAAGACTTTTAAGCATGCACTACCAACCAATAGATGCCATCCAACAAGTCTTAAGACGTCTTTAAGGCATCTTTCAGCCTTATTTAAGCTGTTAAGTAAGAAAATCTCTTGATCCTTTTTAAGTATATTTGTCTTAAGACACCTTTAAGCCATTTAGTCTTTGTCTCTTTTTGACTTTCCAAAACCTCGAGTTGTTCTCGTATCAGCTATGTCTTAAAACTGATTCCAGACATGGTATTTGTCTTAAGATCTTTTTCATACTTTGTGTTAAGCCATTGGTCGTCTGTTTTTTACCATCCAACGTAAGCCAAGCCATTGTCTTTGTCCAGTAACTTTTTAAAGCTGTGGGTTGTTTCTTTTAGCTGATTTTGTTTTTTCCCCATCAAACAAGTGTTAAGTCGTTGCTTGTGTTTTTCCCATCTCATGACTTTTTCAGAGTCTTTTTATTAAGACATCTTTAAGCTATTGGTCTTTTTTTCCCATCCTACAAGTCTTGTTTAAGCCGTTAAGTTAGGATCTCTTTTAGATTCATAATCTCTTTGCTTTATGATTCTTTAAGCCATTGGAAGTCTCTGTTTAAGACTGATTTCAGAGTATGAGTTGGTCATTATTTCCATCAAACTTAATAGTCTTTAAAAGCCTTGTGAATATCAAGCAGAAACAATTCTTTGAACCTTATGGTTCATAGCCTGTGTGTTGAGACTATCTATTTGAAATAGTCTAGCATAGTAAAGAATCAGTTCTCCATCGATAGTTTCAGACTCAGCCATGAGAGCTGGAGCCGTGGGGTTTTTTTTTTCATCTATAGTCTTTGTCTTGAGAAATTGTAAAGTTACTGGTTATCATACCAGAACCAAGCCATAGTCGATTTCAGAAGACTCCTAAGCCATGTGGTTACATAAGAACCTGTTATCTATTCATATTGTCAAGAAGCTTTGCCTTGTGAAATTTTAAAGCCGTTGGTCTTTTATCAATAAAGGAAGTCTTTACTTGTTTTCTACCATCCAACAAGTCCATGGCATAGACTTTCTCAAGAGACTTCTAAGCCTTGTGGTTTTAAATAAGAATCTGTGTTTGATTCAAAATCATTGTCTTTGTTTAGAGAGTCTATACATCCAACATACTCTAAGAAGTTGGTTTCTTTAAGCTGTCTGGGTATCATTTTATGACATCCAACAAGTCTAAACTGGAATCAAGTCTTTCTCGAAAAACTTTTCTTAGCTGTTGGACATTTCTAAGCCGTGGGTTGTCTTTGTTTAAAGAGTATACGTCTGTCTACTTTTAAGCCTTTTTGGTTCATGTAGTTTGTCTTATGAATCATAATCCTTGTTTACAATCTTTTTGTGTTGTGATTCGTTAAGCCGTAGGGCAGCATTTTGTCAAAAGACTTTCCAAAGCCATTAGTTGTTTTTGTATCAACTCAGTCGTAAGGACAATTGTTTGAGGCGCTGCTCATTTTTTTTCATCCAAGCATATCTAAAACCCGACCCCTTATGTCTCTGTCAAGAGACTATTGTAAGACTTCTTTAAGCCGTTTGAAGAAAAGATGTGGGTCAGTCTTTGTCTAGACTTCTTACAAAGCAGAACCTGCTTTCGATTTAGTCTTTATGTTAAGACTGATTTAAGATAATTTGTCATTCATCCCATTTTTGTCTAAAGAGTTGGTCATTATATCCATCCAGCTCATAGTCTTTTGTATATACCTTTTAAGCCATGTATTTATCAAGCAGACAACGTTTTACGCCTTGTGGTTCATTCATAGTCTTTGTTCAAGACTCCATCAAGCTGTTGGTCGTTTTTTTTTTAGTTTCCATCCAAGTAGTCATTCTTTAGCCTGTCTTTTTTTCCATCTACGTGACTTTTTTGTCTGAGCCGCTGGTCATGTCCAGCATATCTAAAAACCGACTCCTTTTATCTATATCCAGGGACTTCTTCAAGGCCTTTGAGCTCTTTTATTTCACAAAAGGACCTTTGTCTAAGCAACCCCATATTGTCTTTTGTGTAAAAGACTTTTGTTTCAGACTTTGTCTTAATCTTATTTCAGCTCTTGGCCGTTTTTCTTTCGATCCAACAAATCCTAAACAAAACCCATCCAAATTTTAAGCCTTGTGTTTCAGAGTCTCTGTCTTAAGACATCTCTAAGCTGTTGGTCAATCCAACGATTCTTATTTAAAGCATTAAGCCGTGGGTCATTGTTTTCTCATTCCCATAGTCTTTGTTTCAAGACTTTTAAGCATGCACTACCAACCAAATAGATGCCAAATCTTTCCATCCAACAAATAGTAAACCAAACCCATCAAACTCATAGTCTTTGTCTACCAAATAAATAACTATGTCCATCGCAAAGACATAGTCATTCAAGCCTTGTGTTTCAGAGTCTTTGTCTTAAGGCATCTTTTTAACTTGTTGGTCGTTTATCCAATCCAACGAGTCTAATTTAAAGCTTTAAGCCGTGGGTCATTATTTTCTCATCCCCATAGTCTTTGTATCAAGACTTTTAAGCATGCACTACCAACCAAATCGATGCCAAATCTTTCCATCCAACAAATAGTAAACCAAACCCATCAAGCTCATAGTCTTTGTCTACCAAATAAATAACTATGTCCATCGCAAAGACATAGTCATTCAAGCCTTGTGTTTCAGAGTCTTTGTCTTAAGGCATCTTTTTAACTTGTTGGTCGTTTATCCAATCCAACGAGTCTAATTTAAAGCTTTAAGCCGTGGGTCATTATTTTCTCATCCCCATAGTCTTTGTATCAAGACTTTTAAGCATGCACTACCAACCAAATCGATGCCAAATCTTTCCATCCAACAAATAGTAAACCAAACCCATCAAGCTCATAGTCTTTGTCTACCAAATAATAACTATGTCCATCGCAAAGACATAGTCATTCAAGCCTTTTGGTTCAGAGTCTTTTGTCTTAAGACATCTTTTTAATTTGTTGGTCGTTTTTCCAATCCAACGACAACGAGTCTTATTTAAGCCATTAATCAAAGCCGTGGGTCATTATTTTCTCATCCCCATATAGTCTTTATCATAATAAGACTTTTAAAGCATGCACTACCAACCAATAAATTCCAAGTCTTTTTTGCCAACCCCATAAAATACTCTTATTTAGACATGCACTACCAACCATTAGATTCCTGACGGGACGATGTAACCCAAATAAAAAATCTGACACAACACTATTAGATTAGTGCTTGCCTATGATCTTTTTTGGATACCATGACATCGAATAGAACTGATCAAAAGTGTTTGTCCTCGTTTGAATTCAATCCTCAAACACACAGAAATTCAACTAGCATTTTTATTTGATAGACAGAGAAATTTTACCTTGGTGAGGATGGTTTCATGCAGAGTAAGCTTCCAAGTATGTAAAAGAAGCAACTCTGGCAGCAACAAAGGCAGGTAAGTTTCCTCCTCCAAGTGATATCTATCTATCATCTGTCCAAACAAAAAAAAACATGTTCAGACACTAAACCTAACAGACTTGTGTGTAGTGAAGATACAGATCAATTTACAGACAAGAGAACAGAAAACAAGATAACTGCAAAAAGTTTGCTTAGTTACAAACCGAGAACGAGAAAAGAACCCTAAAACAAGATAACTGCAAAACAATTTATACTTTGAACAAATAGTACATTGAAAACGCCATGAAGGATTTACTCGAAACTTACGCAACCCTAATTAGGAGAGACAGAGAAGTACCTCGACGACGAGTGAGAAACCCAAAAAATCACAATCTGAACCTTCAAAAGAAAGGCAAAACAATCAAATCAAGAAGCAAAGATCAAACAATTCGGAAACCAATCGCGATCAAATCCTCAAAACAGATTCATGATTTACAGAGAGCGAAACACTTACTGTCAAAGATTGTTATCGGATTTTCCGTTTTCGCAGATCCTCAAAGAGGCGATCAAGAGAATTGAGGATTCTTCCCAGAGAAAAAAGTTCGATTTATTTCGACTTGAACAGGCCCTGACGGTTATATTTTTCCAATTAAACGAAACCGCCTTGTATTCTTTTCCCGATGATGTCTACTATTATACGCTGTCGTTTCGTGTATAGTTTTTTTTTTTTGTTGTTGGTAACTGGCATTCATATTGAAAAACATAAAGAAAAAAATTACAAGCCTTAAGCTAGCTTAAGTTTTTCCGTGGCCCAAGCCCAGTTTGCAATTGAAGAAAACACATAGATTAAGAATCGAAAGACCCAGCCCAGAAGGTGTAGAGAACCCAAAAGCCCAGAATGATGACACAGATAGATTAAGACCTGTCGTTTCGTTTCATGTATATTTTCCATCATTTTTGTTTTCAAATATTCTTTTTCTATTTCAACATACCCACGTTTCTTCTTCTTTCTTCTCCATTGTTACGTCAGTTCAAGTTCCTGCAAAAAGATTCATTTATATATTTTTTGTTTACGTGCACATAAAAAGGTTTCTTTTTCGTTTGCTATATCAAATCTAGCTAAATCAAAGCAAACGGATAGAACAAACTATCTTCAACTTATAAATCAATGAAAAACACTTTTTTCAGAAAAAAATCAATTAAAAAACAAACGTTTAATTAGATTTGGATTTATAAACCAGGGTTTTCAATAAATCCGGATCACCCATTCTTACGATTTTTGGCCGATTTTACCAACTCACATCCAGTCGTAGAACTGACCCAAACTTGGTTAGATGAAGGAGTCACGTTTAAACCGGTCCAACGATCGGTCCAATTTTAAAACATTGGTATTTTAAAAAATTTACAAGCCTAATACAAAGTACTAAATATAAATATAATAATTTAAATCCTAGAAGATAAATATATATAAACGTTTATGTAGATGGGAATTTGTTTTAACAAAAGTATATAGCGTTTATATATTTGGGAACAGATTCTAGTTTTTAACTAATGTAAGAAAATCTCCAAACTATTGTTGAAGATGAATGATCCCCAAAGATAATGTTGGCATTATTTCTTGATGATTTTTTTTTTGAGAATTATTTCTTGATGATTTTTATTTATTTTTTTGAGACTTATTTCTTGATGATTTTTATTTATTTTTTTGAGACTTATTTCTTGATGAGTTTTTGGCGATATATTGATGACAGAACCACAAACGCAATTCACTTGGAGGAATTCACGTAGTGAATAAAGGCTATTAATCATACACATAAAAATATACACACGATAAAGTTTATAAAATATAGGAACATATATTGAAAGAGACCATGGAAACCACTCTAGCAGGTTAGAGTGGATCTCAAAGCAGCTGGGGTTTTCTTTAACTAAGTGAGGATAAATCTTCATTTGCACATGCAACTCATGAAAATGAACGTGGAAGAGATCGTAAAACATACAAATAGATACCACACTGTTCTTGTGTTCTGTTTTTTTTTGGGTTTAAAGCTATCAATTCTAGCATTTAGAAGAATTTCAAGTTTACTATTTTTATTGTACCATTTTTTATTTTTATCTTTATTAAAGAAATATTTTCAAAAATACCACTTTTTAAGAGGTAATTTTTTTAAAAATTAATTAGAATCCTAAATTTTACATTCATAAATCCTATTCCCACCCTACACCACTCTTAAACTCTAATCCATAAGTCTTAGATTAATTAACCTAAAGGTTATAAGTGTTTTTTCCTTTTAAAAACAAGAGTAAAAGTGATTAAGGTATTTTTGAAAAAGTGATACAAAAAGTGGTATTTTTGATAATTTCTCACATTTCGTGTATATCACTTTGTTGTAGTCTTGTGTATGTTAGATTATTTTGTATTCTGTTCATTGTACATGGTTTTTTTTTGTGAACTTGTAAATGGTTAAAAATTAAGATGGCAATATCTTTTTTGTTATGCTGAAAGATATTAATATCTTTTTGCTATAACATTTATACGTAATTACATGAACATGATAGACTTTATTCGTTATGAATTTTCGTGCCCACACTATACGTATCACTAAAGATCCCATGTGCCCTTGTCTACATTCACTACTCTTTTCGTTTTATTGGATATCTTCCCCTCTAGAAAAAGTAACATTTAGATGTGTCGCAAATTCACTTTTCATGATCGACAGTCTTTGTCTGGATAAATGGTTCGACATGTCTAAAAGTAATTGTTTTCCAATAAATATTATCATGATTATCACTAATGTAGAGAGGGTTATGAACATAACAAGAGGGTTTAAAGTTCTTTTCAATTGTGAAGAGAAGGAAGAAGAAGTTAAATATAGCCGGATTTACTGGTTTCTAGTTTACAAAATCTTATATAGTTTAGTTGGTTATGTCAATCAAATAAACATTGAGGTGAATGGTTCGAATTTCATAGCATGCAATATATCATTTTTTTTAAAAAAATTGCATGGAACCCATTTAACGGTGACATGGCAGAAGGGGAAAGAGTAAACTCTTTCATTATAATATAGATTTTGTTTTTGTTTACCTACTTTGATGGTCCGGAGACTTAAAGCATAATCTATGGTCAATGTATATAATTAGACAACATGATGTTTTTTTTTTTCCAAAATGTGTTGCTATACGTACGAAATTACTGTGTGAGAATGATGATTTAAGTCTTGGTCTTTAGTATGTATGTTCTATCATTTTTAACAACTTGGTATTATAGAACCAAGTGGTAGTAATGTAGTGATAATCTCTTGTGGCTTAATGTGTATACACATCAATTCTCAGTTTGATTCTCTCTCAGAATTATGTTATCACTATTTTGTTAGTAAGAATATGAGATTCATTCTGTAAATTATAACATATGATCGGTTCATTTCTGTTATTAAATAGAAGATATTCAAAATGAAGGTTAAACAGTGTGGTATGCTAGGCTTAGATATTTTACCTGGACACAAAGGCTGAATTGGAACCGATCTGAAAATACAGATTCGGGTCCGGGTCGGTTCACGATAAGACCTGATGGATCCTCTTTTTTGGACCCACAGGTCTCGGTTCGGATCCGGGTTCTATTCGAGACTCAATCGGATACTTGAAGTACCTAAAAGTTATTACATATATTAGGTATATTTAGGTATTTTGGTATTTTGGATATTTTTTTAAGTTTCGGGTTCGGGTCTTCAGCGACTAGTTTCATGTCTTAGAAAATTTCATATTTTCAAAAATATAATTTAGGTATTCGGGTAAAAGTTTGAGTATTTTTGGATTTTTGGTCAGATTTCGGATAGATTTTGGGTATTTCAAGTATTTTTTTTTTATTTCTGAGTATTTTTTTAGGTCTTGGGGTAATTTTTGGAATTTCGAGTTTAATTCAGGTACTTCGGGTCTTTTTCGGATCCTAATTACTTGAACCGCTCTGAATATGAAATATACCTAAAAATTACAGATGGTATTAGAATTATAGACATGAATTAACCCGGATCCGACAAGAACCAATCCAGATTCGAACCAAAAAATTTTAAGTATCTAGTTAGGTCTAAATGTTTAGGACCCGAAGGATCCGAACTCTGAAAGAACCAACCCGAATCCGATCCGAAGATTCGGATGCCCAGACCGATGGTATGCTTTCAGGCTAGTACATTATGTAATAGTACAAATGTGTTCTTCCCAAACCCGACTGAATCAACCAACATGGCTTATAAAAAATGGGTATTATAGACTTAAAGTTTGACACTTTTGGTTGTATATTCTTGGGCATATTTTCTCTATTGATCGGCAGCTATGTTTAAAAAAGATCAAAGTAGGTTTCGACGTTCAGTGAATGATCGTGTTAGTCTTTTAAATAACCTAGGACGTAAATGAAAGTTACTAACCAGGCATCACTGGTCGGGTGGTTGAGTTCGGCTCGTCGTGTCCTAAGGACCGCGGGTTCGACTCCCCCCAGATACGCCGTGGTGTTTGGCCAGACAATTGGGGTATCTAACTCCCCATAGTACCAAATGGGCTGCCTCGCGCCGAGGGGTTAGTCCCCTGGGGGTTGAGATCTCTCCGGGTTAAAAAAAAAAAAATGAAAGTTACGTGTGGAACTTGGGCTTGATGATTTAAGTCTTGGGTTTGTTTTGATATATTTAGAATTACCAATTGACCCAATAATTCAAGCCCTGCTAAAAAAACCCACCGGCAAAGTAAATTGGAAATTTAGTACATGTGTTGGAAATGGAATTGCAAAAAACATGGAAAAACTCAAAAACATGATCTTTCAGCTAAGGATTATAAAAAAAAGATTGCATTTAACTTTACAAACTGAAAGTATAATAATATAACAATCTAATTGTTGCGTCAGGAAACCTAGATTTGCCTCTAAAAGTTCACGTGTTATGGTTGGACAATTATGATTAAAGAAATCAATTTTTAGATATTTCGATGAAATTAGTTATGATAATTATTTAAGTAAAAGTTAAGAAAATGTAAGACGCATACCACGCATCGTCAAGTGGCAAGTGGCAAGTGCCAAGTGGAAGAAACCGATACTTGGTTCCAAATGTTCCAAACTCAAAACCTATATCCCACCTAACACGAATCCGAAGACCTTTTGTCGGTTCCCAAAGGCCATCTTCCTGTGTGTTAGGTCTAGTGATACGTAAAGGACCACGACGCATTTTCATACAATGAGAGAAAGTTATTTAAATTGTTATAACCATTTCGTCTTTTAAGTCTTCGGGAATCAAGCTCTACCGTGCATAATAATGAAACGAACTACACGCCGCTTTCTTAATCGCTTCAAGTCTTTGACTGCAAAAGTAAAGAAAAAACCTACTATATATGGAAGTTACAATTATAGAAATTTAAAAAAAAAACCACACAAATCAAGTTTCCGCAGCTTGACAATACTACAGAATGTGAGGAAACATAGTTGCATGGACCTGACTCAGCGTCTATATTTTTAACCTCCCATATTACAACACGTGACAACTTGTCTGAACCCGTACGTTAATTTATATTTTATACTCAGAGCATCATTATCCCTAAAGGGTTCTTAGTATTTTTTTTGGTTTGTTTTTAAAAAAAAAAGAATCAATTGCGGACCGCCACATGTCAGTGGGGCCGCGAACAATGCAAGAATTTCTTAAGAACTGGCTCTTGCAGAAGAACTTTAAGAACTGAGTTCTTAGGAAAACAATGGGCCTCACGCTAAGAACTCTAGCTAAGAGTTAGGAATAATGATGCTCTCACACCGAGTGGAAAATAATCGTTAAAAAAAAAACACCCGGTGTTCAAAAAAAAAAAAAAAAAAAAAAAAACACCCTCGTCATTGACAACTTGACTTGACGTGGCATTTTAACATTACCACGTTCTTTTCTCGATACAAAACAATGTTATTATCCCCTTCCTTTCCGTTTTTAACGTAACGTCAATTTTTCTATAACTATGCACATGATATGATTGTCCAATTATGCATGGGAATCATTAGGTGTTCCTTAGCTAATAAATTTATAAAAATATATCGTATTCGTAGGCAAAGGCAACTGCCAAGCAATTATCTAGAAAATAATTTAAAAAAACAAATAATTATTGACTATTCACCGATCAGAATGGTTCTAGATATTGTTCGCTGAATCAAGCTAGGATAGGGTTTATACAGTTAATTTGGATAAGATCCAGTTGTCTCGATAATCTAACTTATAGTCAGCCCTTTAGGCCAAAAAAACTATACTCAACCCAACTGGACATAGAATACATGTTAGACAATATAGTTAGCAAATATAAAAGCAATTTCGTCCAAGAAAAAAGAGGATTAAAGCAAATAACAATATTAGACCATTCCAATAGATGAATCTACCTTTTACTATAAAATAAAGTTAAACAATAAATACATAAATTAAAGTAAAGTTATTTTTACTTTATTATAGAGTGAAAAAAATAAGATTGGAGTTTTCTGTTTTAGAGTAAAAAATAAAGAGGTTGGAGATGCTATTACATTATAAAAAGGGGATTACACACTACTGTGTATTGTTCAAACAATTATAGTTTTATTGTTATAACGACAATGAAAAGGCATTGTAGTCCATTGCTATTGATCTGCGTCACTCATTGTAGTAGTCCATTGCTATACCACTAGAAATACTTTTTACAAAAACATGTTTTCTCTGTTGACGAAGAAAAACATATACGTTTCCATTTATAATTCAATTTTCGTGGACGCATTTAACCAACAATATTGTCATTAATGTAGAAAAAATGAAAAAAAAAATAATTATAAGCGGCTACAAGTATGGGAGGATTTTGGTGATGACACGTGGACCATCCAGGCGGGCACGGTTTTATCCACTAAAACCTTTATAAATACACCGAACACAAAATCCTTAAGACATCAACATATCACTTCTGTTCGTTTTATCGTGATCAATTTTACTTTGTTCAGACAAATTCGGATAAAGTTGTAAACATCTTTTTCGCTTTTCTTTTATCTTCTCTGATCTCTCGATATCGTATCGATCTTCTCTTTGTAAACGAGAATGGAAGTTTCAGTGATCGGAAATACCCAAGCGAGGATCTGCAGAGCAGAGTTAACGTACAGAGAGCTCGGGTTCAGATTCGGGTCCCAAGTTATCTCCGCTGAATCGAGAAACAGAGTTAGTTTCTTGACCCGCCAAAGCTCGACATGGAAGGAGATCAAGATCAGGTGCTCTCCGAGGACTGTTAAATGCAAAGCCATCGTCTCCGACCAAGCTCCGTTTCTGAAACCCACTTCAAAATCCAGATCGGTAATAATTCTCTTCTCTGCCCTTTCTACGATTGCTATTGTTCTTCACTTCATAGAAAGCTCCAGACTTTATTCAGATCCAGCGATTTGCACTTGATTTCAATAGCAAAGATTGTGTCTTAAAAGTATTCATAATTTTAATATTTGAAGGATGAACATTTATATGTGAACATGTTTTGTCTTTGTTGTAGCTTGAGAACGTGAAACTATTCGTTGGTCTTCCACTAGACACTGTATCCGACTGCAACAACGTGAACCACTTGAAAGCTATTACCGCTGGTCTCAAAGCTTTGAAACTACTTGGCGTTGAGGGCATTGAGTTACCTATCTTCTGGGGTGTTGTTGAGAAAGAAGCTCCAGGAAAATATGAATGGTCAGGCTACTTAGCTGTTGCTGAGATTGTTAAGAAGGTTGGACTCAAGCTTCACGCTTCACTCTCTTTCCATGGATCAAAACATCCAGAGATAGGTCTCCCTGACTGGGTGACAAAGATCGGTGAAGCTGAACAAGGGATCTATTTCACAGACAGATATGGCAAACAGTACAAAGATTGCTTGTCCTTTGGAGTTGATGATGTTCCTGTTCTTGATGGGAAGACTCCTATGGAGGTTTATAAAGGTTTCTGTGAGAGCTTCAAGTCTGCTTTCTCAGATTACATGGGGAACACAATCACGGTATTGTATTCGTCTTTGTTTTGCACTTACATTCTCAATATGTCTACTCTTGTTTTAGTACTGAGTTTTTGCTTATTTGTTTTGCAGGGAATCACTTTAGGTTTGGGACCAGATGGTGAGCTAAGATATCCTTCTCATCAACACGAGACAAATCTCTCTGGAGCAGGAGAGTTCCAGTGTTACGACAAACACATGCTTTCCGCTCTCAAACAGTATGCTGAGTCCACAGGAAACCCTCTTTGGGGACTTGGTGGTCCACATGATGCTCCTGCTTATGATCAACAGCCTCATTCCACTTCTTTCTTCTCAGACAATGGGTCATGGGAGTCTCAGTATGGCGATTTCTTCTTGACTTGGTATTCGTCTCTTCTCACTTCCCATGCAGACAGAGTCCTCTCTGTTGCTTCATCTGCATTTTGTGGGACTGGAGTGTCTCTTTGTGGGAAGTTGCCTCTCTTACATCAATGGAACAAGCTAAGATCTCAGCCTTCTGAGCTAACAGCTGGATTCTACAGCTCTGATGGTCATGATAGGTATGAGGCCATCACAGAGATCTTTGCTAAGAACTCTTGTAGAATGATAATACCTGGAATGGATTTATCAGATGAGCATGAGTCACCTGAATCTATGTCCAGCCCTGAGTCATTACTTGCACACATCAAAACATCATGCAAGAAACAAGGAGTGGTTGTTTCAGGACAAAACTCGTCAGCCTCAGTCCCTGGTGGGTTTGAGAGGATCGTTGAGAATCTCAAGGATGAGAGTGTAGGAATTGATTTTTTCGCTTATCAGAGAATGGGAGCACTGTTCTTCTCTCCTGAGCATTTCCATGCTTTCACAGTCTTTGTGCGGAACATGAACCAGTTCGAGATGTCCTCATATGATCAAGCAGTAGAAGGAGATAAGGCTCAGACAATGAGCATAGGTTCAGGCACTGGTGCAGCTAGTTTGCAAACTGCCTGATGAATATCCAAATTCATATTTGTGCGTAAATAAGAAAAATTAGCTTGTATAATAGATTTTGTAAAATTATATGTACCAATGTATCCTGAAGCTCTAAGACAGAGATCTTGGTTTCTTTTCAAGTAGTTGATGCATCTTTATTTAGAAAGGCCTAAGGATACTGGAGAATAAACAAAAACAACATTATCAAATACAACAGACCATAGTTTTTCACAATTTACAAAATGCTAGAAGATACTCATACAAAAGTAACCACAACGATGCCTTAGAAAAGTGTAGATAAATTATTCACAGGCGATTCTAGTCTCAAAGCTGCTCAAGCAAATGGCAAAAGCCTGGAAAGCTGAGATTGGATATCCATAATCCATGGTAAACATATCTTTCCCAACTTTCCCAAACTGCAAAACTATTTTCTCGTTCTGCCTCTCTGGTGAAGATCTGGAGCTACTGCCACCACCAATGCTAGCTGCCGCAGCCACTAGCTGAAAGTTCTTCACCGAAGCCACTGTGACACGGCCATGGAAATTCAAACACCAGCAACGTAGCTGCTCATGCCACCGTGGTGTCTTGTTGCTCAGCACTAATGGTGTCTCTTTCAGATGGCTAGAGCCGCTGCTGCTGCGTAATGGTTTTGATTGAGACCTGGAAAAAGTTGACCGAGTGCCACCAAGGAAAGGAAACTCTGATGGTTCTGAAGTTACTCCTCGAGGCTCCATTGCAGTTATAGGTATTGTATCCATCACGCATTGCATCTTTCTTGGACCCCTAATTAAAACCATGAAACGATTTACAAATTAAGTTCTAAAAGTTTCCGAGTACTAGAATTTGAAAACTCATTACCTGGAGCCTAAGACATTCAACTCGTATGTGATATGAGAGACCGGGTAGCTTCCAAGGGGAACTTTTACCGAAGCTTTTGCGGGATTATAAGATCGGTTCTTTCTCAGCCTCGCGGGTCCATTTGACGTTGACGGCAGTAGATTTCCGTCGAAGACTGTGAATTTAGTTCCTAGGAAGTTCGATCTTCCACAAGTTTACAAAGAGTAACATGTCAACAAGAGTTTTGTCAACATCAGAAAGAGAAACCAGCAAAGCACCTCTAGTGGAACTGTATTTAGTTTACTCGAACAGGTTAACTACTTCTAATCCATCAAAGCCAAGCTTCAAATGCTAATAATGAATAAGATTCTTAGTAGATACTGAAGTCTAACCAATGTGGCAAATGAATAAACATGATCATATACACGCACCTGACTTTGCCAACATAAGCTTGGCTTCTCCTGGACATATCATCAGAACGCAGAGAAATAATATAATCAGTGCAAGTCGTGTGCTTCACCTTACTGGCAGCAAGAAGAAACTTCCCCTCATCAGTTAAAGCTGCAAACACAAACACATAAAAGAAAAATATCATTTGTTTACTCTCTTGCCTGTTGGACTAAGAACAAGTTAAACAGATATAGGTGCTCACAGTTGGTTAATCCGAGATACAAATGGTATGATTGCGTAGCTCGATTACGTTTGATGAAGCACTGAACTAAAGACTCCCTTGGACCAGGCTACAAAACCAAACACACCAACTAAGCAACAATCTTTTATTAAACACCAACAAAGCAAACGCAGAGCCCCCACACATCACATAAACGCAAACGCAAAGCCCCAGCTTTTGCGTTATTTCATCTTTTGATAGATAAGGTTCTGCTCTCAATCACACACACCACACACCCTAACATCAAAAACCCAGTTCCAGTTTCACTAGAATTTGAAAACCCATCAATAAAAATCTCAACTTTATCCGTTAAAATCCAATCAAAACAGAGATGATAGATATAAAGAGAGTGACTCGGGTAAGGAGAGAACCTGCTTGAGGGAGATGGGGAAAGTCAATTTAGCGGAGATCTCAGGGACAGAGACAGTTTCATTCATAAGCATCCTCCATCCACGGCAGACTCCGGCACAAGCCACCACGCTGCGTCGCGACGGCCAACCGCCACCATCAGCAGCTTCGACCCTGATGAGAATCTCTCTTAAGAGCTCCTCCGGGATATCTGACCAGCGATTAGCTTCAGATGAGGCGGGAGATGAGTCGGCGGCGGAGGCAAGGTCGTGCACCACACGATGCGACCTCGAGCGCATCTCAAGGATTAAGCTTCGTAAGGTCATACGACTTTAGGGTTTAGATTATATAAAGGGATCTATGATCTGTTATGGTGGTTATGGGTTTAGGGATTGAAGGAGAGGATGATTGAGAGAGGTTTTAGGTGGGAGAAGAAGAAGAAAGTGGTGGTGGTGTTGTTGAGAGACACCAAGCTGATGGTTTTCAGACAATTATTGAGGATAGTCTTACTACTTCCATTCTAATAAATTATGTTCTTTTTTTTCTTACCTTTTTGATTTATTAAATATACTATGGTTGGCAAAAAGAAAAAGGGTATATTTATTAAAGAAAAAGCAATATATTAACCAAATATTAACTAAAAACTAGAGTTTATTTAGTTGAACTCTATATATAATTTTGTGTTTTTTTTTGTTTAAAACCTTTTTTTATATCGAATTAAATAACAATCATATTCACAAATTTCATTGATGACAGAAACATCATTTGTAATTTTGTTTTACGCGGCAACATTATGCAACCAATTAATTTGATTTGTTCAACACGACTTTTTATAACAAAAATGTAAAAGGTGTGAGTATATTATTACATTTAAATAATATTTGACCGTAAGGAAAAATACAAGTCTGGTTGTTAAGAAAAATGATAAAACCAATGGTGGCTGGTGGTTGGATAAGATTCCAGATTTTTATAAGAAAAAATGTTATAAAAGCTCCAAATGTCGACAATTTTTGTATAAAAGGTTTTGCTTTGTAAATTCATCTACCTAAATAATGTCTTCAGATGACATATAACGTGTATTAAGATATTAATTTGTAAGACTGTATAATTAATGTTATCTTTTTAGATATCAAGAAGAGTTAGTGTGTAAACATTTTGTACGCGGTGATTACTTATATTAAAGACAACGAATCCTCATGGGCTATATAAAATGGTGTTATATGAGGTGGTTTACGGGGGTCCACTCTAAAAATATCTAACCATCGCTCTTAATCTAGTAGTCGTGGCCCTCGTGGGTCATGCTCTCTATTTCATTCGGTCCCTTCCTATTTATTTACAATCATTTTGTTTCTTTCAAAATAGTATTTTTAAGAAGTAAATTTTAAAATAATGGTGGATACATATCTTAAGACAAAGGAAAAATCATTTGCAAGAGATATGAACATACTTGTATGGGAACAACCGGAAGGAGCAATAATGATGTTATGGTAAAGATAAGGCCTATTATATCGAGATTAGGCTAAAGTGAATGGTATTTACAAAGACACTGATACAAACTAATTAGTATTAGATGGTCATATTTCTAATTTGATGGTCATGTTTCTAAGATTTGTATTAGATGTAATGAGTTTTATTAATATGACCGAAGAAAATGATCATAGTAGATGGTCATATTCTTAAGATAATGAGTTTTATTAATATTTCTAATTAGATGGTCATATTCTTAAGATAATGAAAGGCAAAATGATCATACTAGAGTAAAAAGGTAGTTTCAAAAAAAGAAATAGTTTTTAGAAAAGATATTCGAAAATATTACAGATATGTGAATTCATTAATGTGTAAAACGTTCTTTACTAAGATGCGTAGTGAATTCTATTTTTATACCCTTTCTAGCATATGACACACGGCACTTTGATGCATGTTAATAATTTTTATTTTATAGTTTTTAATAACTTAGTAACGTAATTTTGTATAATTCAATAAAATTTTATATGCTAAAACAGATTGACGAATCTTTTAAAAAAGTCAAGCAAATCGAAGGCTTTTAGACTTAGACTTATGAATGGACATATACGTTGTCTTACCCAATGAATAAGACATTCTTTAAACAAAATTAGGCCAAAACACAAACAAGTTTGTATATTACTGTATGTTTTTTAATACAACATGCATGCATGTCTATAACGTATGCGTGATATCATTCTCAGAATAAAGTACGTTCTAATTACATTACATCTATAGATATTCGAGACGCAAACAATTTTTATGTAGTATAAAACAAAGCTTGGGTGGGGAGTGGCGTAGGTTAGCGTCATGGTTTTGTTCATTGGAACAAACCAGAAGTAGGTACTCTTACATTATTGTTCTATTCCCTTTTGTGTTTTGTCCCTTTCTTCTTTTAAACCCTAACCTAACTATTTTCTTGACAAAAAAAAAGAGAAAAAGTCTTTTTTTTTGAAAAATAAAAGAAAAAGTCTTTTTAATACAAAATAGTAATAAAGAAATAGTTGTAGATAAGTATGGCTGGATGCTTCATTCGAATGATCTTGTCATGTTCCAACCACAGTATTTCCGCACACTGTATCTTCAGCAGCTTTAAACTAATATTATTTTAGAGATATTTTGGCATATTTTTTATAACTCGTATGTATTTTTCTTGATAAAACAATGTGTGATGATTCAAACATATACCGTTTCAGTTTTGTAAGGCCATATCAATAGTAAATAAGCTCATTTACATACCTTTTTGGACCGACCATGATCTCGTTCACGGGCCTCTGTGTAGTTTCACCGTCATCATTGCTTTTATCGTTTAGTCTTATCTTGTCAACAGCAAACAGTGAGTTTTATTCGGGATATGTGAGGTTCAGTCTAGTTTGTTCGTTGTGGCATGATTCCTAACCCAGTTATTATTTGTGGGTTTTCAAATAGAGGTTGGGCTTGGGTTTGGGATTGGGCTTGGGTTTGGTAGATATGCAGTATTATAACACGTGATTATTGCTCTGTAGAATAAACATGTGATAGTTTGCCAACTCGACTTATTGGTACAATGCTTGAGCTAAAACTTAAAATTAAACTAATCACTAGATTTTAACCCGCACGTCCGTTCGGATATTTTTCTATTTTATAAATGTATTTGATATTATTACAAATATTTTAATTATAGAATTTTTAATTTAGTGCTATATATTGTGTAACTCTATAATTTTTTTTATATTTCTTCTTCAATATTATTAATATATAATGATTTATTTAAAAACATTTTAATTTGTTATTAATTTTTATTACATAATAATATATTTTTGAGTTAGATACAATAAAATAACCATATGAAATAATCAAATAAAAAATCTCTTTCAAAATATATATTTCTCTTTAATTTATACATTTTGAATATAATATATTTTAAATTTTATTTATTTATATTATTTAAAAAAATATATTTAATATGTATAAGAAAATATACTTTAACATATATCATTTTAGTGTTTTACGGAATATATAAGAAAAACACTGTTTTGTTTAAATAATATAGACCTATTTTTAGTAAATTTTATACATAGTAGTATCTATCATATTATTTTATTAAAATTTATTGATAGATGATATTTTTTTTTGATGTTATGATATTAAGTTTTATTTTTAAAAAAATTAAGACTTCATTGCTTTAATTTTTATAGCATATTCAAATAGTTTTTTCGTGCTACATTTCAAAAATTTATTCTTTATTATCCACGATTTTATCTTTTGTAGAATTTGCAATGTTATTATTTTGAGTGTAAATATTTATTTTCAAAATTTTATATTTGTCAAAAAACTTTAGAAAATTACACAACTATTTTTGAGTTTGGAACATCAAATTAATTTTAATTTTTTTTGTTACTA
Organism: Moricandia arvensis; assembly: GCA_905132765.1. Classification (NCBI taxonomy): domain Eukaryota; kingdom Viridiplantae; phylum Streptophyta; class Magnoliopsida; order Brassicales; family Brassicaceae; genus Moricandia; species Moricandia arvensis. The sequence continues at coordinate 22,234 of CAJHQP010003032.1, forward strand.
CATCTAATCTATTATTTTATACATAAGATATTTGAATTTTAATACTATTTAAAAGAAAATTCCCAAATATTTTTTATAATTAAAACAAAATTAAATTTAAAATTAAAATTTAATTTGTCATTAATATTTTATGTGAGTTGCTAAAATACCATAGTTTTCTATTGATATTTTTTTTAAAATTCGTATGTATTTTTCTTGATAAAACAATGTGTGATGATTCAAACGTATACCGTTTCAGTTATGTAAAGCCATATCGATAGTAAATAGCTCATTTACGTACCTTTTTGGACCGACCATGATCTCGTTCACGGGCCTCTGTGTAGTTCACCGCATCATTGCTTTTATCGTTTAGTCTTATCTTGTCAACAGCAAACAGTGAGTTTTTATTCGGGATATGTGAGGTTCAGTCTAGTTTGTTCGTTGTGGCATGATTCCTAACCCAGTTATTATTTGTGGGTTTTCAAATAGAGGTTGGGCTTGGTCTTGGGCTTGGGCTTGGGTTTGGTAGATATGCAGTATTATAACACGTGATTATTGCTCTGTAGAATAAACATGTGATAGTTTGCCAACTCGACTTATTGGTACAATGCTTGAGCTAAAACTTAAAATTAAACTAATCATGCGAACCGGAGCTGGTTTGAAGCTTAGTTTGTTATCATGGGCTTGGGTGTTGGTTTCAACTTACAACAAGAAACAGAGCACGTGTGTGCCCGTGTTCATGTTGCGATTTTTTGTAATGAATCATAACTGCGAAGCCTCCAGATGGTGGAGTTCTACGAGATTTTTTTTAATTTTTTGAGTTAGTGAATTGATGTATTTTGTTATGGCTAAGACATATGATCAGTTAATCACACTCATTGAGTTGAACTCGTAAAATCAATCCACGTAAAAAGATCCTAAAACCAAATATTTCACGATTAAAAGCAATAATAGTAACCAGCCAGGACTAGTCAGAGGCTAAAGCGATCGAGATACTCATTGCTTATTGAAATTACATGTAAATATTATCACGCTTTAACGAGTATATATATCTACGTTGGAGCTTCATATTGCTCCTAGAAAAGACAAAGTAAGTGGGCACCAACACACCATTGTAGTGATCATACCATCTGTCACGCACAAATCCTTAAATTATAAAGTCATTTATATACATATACAAGAAATTTAATAAGTATTCTGTGATTTGACAACATATGAAAAAAAATATTAAGAAAATTATAAAGTAACTAAAGGTGAGAGACAGGAGAGGGACACTTTTATACTGTGGCAGTCAGGAGCAACTCACATGCATGCTCTAACCATTTGTCCATTTTAAATAATTCAATTATTTGATTTTGTCTATAGTTAAATATCATATACTAACATATCCCTCTCTTTTTTAGCCAGCATATAATGTTTTTATTTATTTGAGTGAACCACATATCTTTTCAATTAACTTTACAATAAGTAAACATATCTATATAGGTTCTCACTACTTTACTTCATTATGAACGAATTTTAAAAACTATCGTAGGTTAATTGGACACTCATTGCTAGCTGGGTCTTTCAATCCGCCAAACATGATTTAAACTTTTTCAAAAGGTGCTTTAACAGAAAAAAAGAACAAAGCAGCAGCAGAAACAGACAAATGAAGTCCACCTAATTATAACACATATATAGTTTAATCTATATTCCTATATAAAAGTATATAGCTCATAAAAACATTTTGTTTCTCATACAAACATATATACAATGCATGTACTAAGTAATGCTTTTTGATTATATATGAAAATGAAATTTAGTTTGTATATCATGGTCCTGATATAACTCAAGGTGAATTTTGATTTTAAATGATATCATTCTTGACATAACTACTTATACACTCAAGTCTTTAACAAAAAGCTTATATATGCTGCAATGCTAATCTAAATGTTAGACATTTGAAATGAAAAGATTAAATGTATAATACATAGCACATAACGGAAGGAACATGTTATATATATATATATATTTTGTTTATTCGAGAATGATATACATTTGGACAAACACGTGAAAACCAAAACGTTCGTTTAATGTATACAAGTGAAGTGAAACTAGAGTAGAGAGGCAGAGGAGCCAATGAGAAAGAGAAGTAAAGCTCCGGAGGGAGGATAAGACGGTGGAGCAGGAGAAGAAACCGGCGGAGAAGCGAAGGGAGCGAAGGCCGGGTCAGGGTACGAGGAGCCGTCGCTAGTGTCGGGATCAGGAGGGCTTGGAGAAGAAGGGATTGTATCAGCGCCGGCGCCGGAAGGTAAAGCGTCTCCAGGGGAAGGGAGGAGAGGGGCAATCTCCGGGGAAAGCTCTTGGAAGGGAGAAGTGGTTGGAGTAGATGGTAAAGAAGAAGAGAGAGAAGAAAGGGAGGAGAGAGAGATGAAGAGGATGATGATGATAAGTTTATTGAGTAAACAGGAAGCCATCTTCTTCTTCATCATCTTTTTTTTTTGGTTTAAAACTTTAAATGATGAAAATCAAAGTTGAGTTTTCTTTTGTTGTTGGATGCGTGTCTCTCTCTATCTTGCTGATCGGTGTGCATTTTGAGTTGTAATGATGATGTCTCTATATAAAAGAAGCTTTACTCTTTAAAAATATATAAATAGTTTTTTTTTCTAAGAGAAAAGAGTAAAGATATTGTAATTTTCTTTGCAAAAAAGTTATAAAAACATGTTTATTAGAGATTTTTTAATAGATGTTTTTAATTTTTTTAAGAGACACTTATCAAATTTTAACTTAAAAAATTAAAAAACCGTTTCTTAACAAAAGATTTAAGAGCCATTTCTTAACAAAAGACTTAATAGTCATTTTTTAGCCAAAATTTAAAGAAAAAAAGTTAAATTAAGTTAAGAACCCATCACAAGAGAGAATAAATATGGCCAAACATATTCACAAATATATTTTATACATTTCAAGTAAATTAATTTACTATATTTAAAAAAAAAACTAAAGTCTTTCCAATTGTATTAAAAAGAAATAAAAATATTACAGCCCAGAAGGGAAGTGTTTTGGTCACCGAAGCCCATATGACAAATAGCATGTTTAAGTTCAGAAGTGAGTCGTTAGGAGACAATCTGGGATAAGGCCCAATATACCAGATAGTCCTGAAGAGTCAATGACGAGCCCATTAACAGGCCCAGAAGGGAGAAAACAAACCGACCAGTTCATTCGGAAAAAGATCTATTTCTTTTTTTTTGAATGAATGTAAAATTTTATTCAATCAAACGTTCTTACAAAAAAAAAAAAAACTTTTATAAACGTACTTTATATATATATTGATCGTTAAAAGTATTAATCATCCGTTAATTGATTAAAATAATATCATTTTTGATAAGTTCTGTAAAATTAAGAATTTTAAAATATTACATGAATTTTCAAAGTCGTGCTTACATATATTGATCGTTAAAAATGTTATTTATCTGTTAATTTCTCAAAAACGTCGTTTTTGATAAATACTGTAAAATTAAAATTTAAAATATTACATAAATTCTCAGAATTCTGATTTTATATATATATATATATATATATATATATTGAACGTCAACAATGCTAGTCATTCTTTAAATTAAAATTAATATTTTGGAAGGTTCAAACTTTCACAAAATGGATGACTAACTTTTGATGGTCAACGATTTTGAGTGTTTATGTAGTACTAGATCGTTTTTCCGCGCTACGCGCGGATAATCTACTATATTAAAACATAGTCCTATTTGAAATTACCTTGGCATGTTTTTTTTTGGACTTATTGAAAAATGTTGTGACTTATCTATTAACTAACATCTATATTATATATATTATTAAAAATCAAGTACAAAATTGGAATGTTTGGAAATATGGATAGTAGACTAAAGGAAAAATGTTTGGAAACATGGATAGCAGATTAAATATTTTTTTTATTTACACATTTAGTCATCCTATTTCTTTCTTATTTACAGATTCTTCCAATATCACTTAAAATAATATATTTAAATTAATTAATTTCAATGTGTTATTTCTTTGTCGTAAAAAAACAATCTCGAAATATATAGTGTATGTTATATAAAACTATCTATAAATATATTATTAAATTATTTATTTTAGTAAAATATAAAAGAATCTAACAAAAATTTACTTAAAATTTTAAATATTTTTATAAAATTATACATTAATAAATTTCGTGATTCGTAATATAATATTATTATAAATTATTTTAACTAAGTTTTTATTATAAAACGGGAAAATAAAATTCTACACTATTTTTTTAATAAATTCTATAAATATATTGTCTATTATTTAAAAATAGCAGTGTTACATTATTTAAATATGGTAAAATTATAATAAATAGTTAAATTAACAAATTTTAAAATTTTATCTACTATTAACAAATAGTAATTAGACCATTTCAAAAATTAGTTAATATTACATATTTAATTATTTACATTAATAATAAACCAACTAAAGATTTGAATTTTGTTTTTTAATTATAACAAAATCTGTTGAGAAAGAATCTAACAAAATCTTACTTAAGAATTTAAATATTTTTATAAAATAGTACATTAATAAATTTCGTAATTAGTTATATAATATTATCATAAATCAATGTTAACTAAAATTTTATTATAAAAAAGAAAATAAAAATTCTACTATTTTTATAAATTCTATAAATAAACTCTGGATTATATGAAAATAAAGTGTTACATGAATTAAATATGATAAAATTATATTAAATAGGTAAATTAACAAATTTTAAATTCTAAAGTTTTTCATATAAATAAATCATCATTCATCATTAAAATAGGCTAAAATTCATAAATTGTATAATAGCTTTATACAAAATAAATATTAGATATTATATATAATAGATTTTTTGAACAATCACAATTTTGATAATCATCAATTAGGAACCAAATAAAATAGTCTATTTTTGAACCTATAAGATTTTGAATTTAAATATATTAGATATTAGATATAATAGATTTTTTAAACAATCACGATTTTGATAATCAATCAATTAGGAACCAAATGTTTTTTCAGAATATTGATCAACTCAGTATACCATATTTATAATTTGATAACAGAATTTTCAATCCTTCTAAAACGTGTGCAACACCCATCTAATATTTTGGGTATATAAATTTGGTACATTAATAATAAACCAACTAGAATTTTTATTTTTTAATTATAACAAAATCTGTTGAGAAAGAATCTAACAAAATTTCACTTAAAAATTTAATTATTTTTATAAAATTATACATTAATAAATTTCGTGATTAGTAATATAAAATTATTATAAATCATTTTAAATAAGTTTTTATTATAAAACAGAAAAATAAAATTCTACACTATTTTTCATAAATTCTATAAATATATTCTCTATTATATAAAAATAGCAGTGTTACATTAGTTAAATATGGTAAAATTATATTAAATAGGTAAATTAAAATTTTTTAAAAATTTATCTATTATTAACAAATAGTAATTAGACCATTTCAAAAATTAGTTAATATGACATATTTGATTATTTACATTAATAATAAACCAATTAAATATTTGAATTTTATTTTTCAATTATAACAAAATTTGTTAAGAAAGAATCTAACAAAATCTTACTTAAGAATTTAAATATTTTTATAAAATAATACATTAATAAATTTCGTAATTAGTTATATAATATTATTGTAAATTAATGTTAACTAAAATTTTATTATAAACAAGAAAATAAAAATTCTACTATTTTTTATAAATTCTATAAATAAACTCTGGATTATATGAAAATAGAAGTGTTACATGAATTAAATATGATAAAATTATATTAAATAGGTAAATTAACAAATTTTAAATTCTAAAGTTTTTCATTTAAATAAATCATCATTCATTAAAATAGGTTAAAATTCATAAACTATATAATAGCTTTATACAAAATAAATGTATTAACATATGTTAAACTTACAATTTTTTATTTATATTGAAACTTTCAACAATATATTGTTTTAAAATGTTTGTATACAAAAATATAATAATATATAATAAACTTTAATTCATATACTATTTTTTTTTTAAAATGTCAATAGAAAACTATGGTATTTTAGCAACTCACTTAAAATTTTAATGACAAATCAAATTTTAATTTTATTTTTTTTAATTATAAAAAATATGTTGGGAATTTTCTTTTAAATAGTACTAAAATTCAAATATCTTATGTATAAAATAATAGATTAGATGTAGTAACAAAAAATTCAAAATTAATTTTAATAAAATAATATGATCGATACTACTATGTATAAAATTTACTAAAAATAGGTCTATATTATTTAAACAAAACAGTGTTTTACTTATAAATTTCGTAAAACATTAAAATGATATATGTTAAAGTATATTTTCTTATACATATTAAATAGATTTCTTTTAAGTAATATAAATAAATAAAATTTAAAATATATTATATGCAAAATGTATAAATTAAAGAAAAAACAAATTTAAAATATTTATAGTAATATCAAATACATTTATAAAATAGAAAAATATCCGCACGGACGCGCGGGTTAAAATCTAGTTGTTTATTAAATTTGATTACTAATTTTTTTTTGTTAATACATTGTATAATTATCATGTATATATAAACTATGTAGTGTGTAAGATATAATATAAGACGAGAGAAATGCTCTATTTATGTTGTTTGAATGTTTCGTATATTTTTTCACTCATTTCGTAATAATTTTTTGTTATAAGTTTGTTTAAATATTAAAGAATCAGATAAATTTTCATATTCTAATATCTATAGTATATTATAAAGTTTAAAATTTGAATTTTTGAAGGTAGATGTGAGTTTTAGCAAAAAAACAAAGAGTTGGATATGAGTTTTAAAATACATTAATACTTTTACTTCATATATGAATGAAAATAATGTTATCTTCATCTATAAACTTTTCTTTAGCTGAACCCATTATTTTTTTTTGAAGAAAAAAAGGTTAAACTCAGGTTTATTAAAGATACATATTTAACCTTCGGGTGGGAGGTGCAGCCCACGATAAATCCTCTCATGGGTATTCATACGGATGTATCCGCAACCGTTGTGAGCAGAATAATGTGACTTAGTTTTCGTAGCAGGAGGATCAAACCCGTAATGTCCCATTATTTAAATATGCTATTTGAACTTCTTGATAAATATTTGCAGGATAGATGTTAGTGTCCCATCATGACTTGTTGACTTGTAAAAGAGGTAAGAGTTTTGGTAGAGCAGGTTGCACAACTGAGAGGAAGTTAATGATTTTAAAGATATTGTGAACGATCAAGAATGGAAAAATTAATTTAACGTTAAACTATTTTAACATTTTACCCAAAAATAAGGAACACGAAGATGTCTAATAGGAACTATGTTTGTATGGTATGAGAAAGGTCTAAACTTCGAGATCAACAGTGCTATCGTGTGATCCAAGTTAATGGTCCACTCGCTCTTTTTATTCATTCAGTTGTTGACAACAAAAGAAGAGACGCAAACAGAGTAATGTAAAAAGGTGTAGTTCACAATGGCAAACGTAATAATCTTATGTATTTAAAATTTAAAACCTAACTTATAAAGAACGAAAACACAACACATGCTTGGGAAGGAGAGTACCTCAACTTCACAAGTCATTATTCATTATTTATAGGAAAATATGCAAGAATAAAGAAATAAAAAATAGTTTGGATAAAGTTATGCTAGTCCCTCGTCATTCTCGTCCTCGATGTTGTGGCTATTGTTGCTGCTCCAGTCAAAATTCAAGGTAGATCTAGGCGAGCCACGTTACTTGCCAAGCTTCTCATTTGAATAATTCATATAATACCACAGTAAATGAAATAATGTTATCAGGCTAAAGAACGTAATTTTGTTATAGCTCCCACTTGCATCATCGTAACTTTCAAGCAGGTGCTTGAAGATCTACCAAACTCCTTCATATCTTCAGGTGCTTTCTTTGGTAAGCAAAGAACTGCAGTAACTGTAACATCAATATAACTGAAAAACAATCCATTCAAGATTCTGAAACAGACTTTTCTACCGCTTTTGCTTTTCATCTAAAGATTTTGTGCCATCAATTTTGATGAAAGATGTTTGTAGTTCTCGCCACCTGAAATATATATTTGAATGTTAGTGTTTCTCATTAACAATAAGTTTGCAGAGATCACTCCATTGTCATCCTCTGGATTCTTAGCCAAGGATGTGGTGGTTGATATTACCAGAGCTTTGGTGCTAGAATTTTCAGAAGCTCTGGAGCTGGAAATCGGACTGTTTCTTATCCATGGAAGTTACTAGAGGAGATTAGATTATGGAAAGATTATATAGGTGGAGTTGTCTGGAGATGAAGAGTTGAAGCTGTTAATAGATTTGATGGTGGTGGACGATGTTAAACAATCAATTAAAGTCTCAGACTTTTAGGTTTTACTTTCGATTAAAGAAAATAGAATGAAAGGTTACAGCAGAATGGGAGAGGAGACTCTAATCGACATTAACTTAACCAGATTTTTTTTGGCCTTTTGGGCTTATAATATTGAGTAAAGAGACGTACAACATGGCAAATTGTAAATTTCTCATTGGCAGATTAAATAGGCTGACGTGGACACCCTCTTTGTTGAGTATATTAAACTTTTAATATAGTATAGATTTTAATTTTTTTAGTTTTACAGAATTTAAATAAAATAACGTCGCTTTGATAAATTAGCGATCTTGTAATGGTCAACATAATTTATCATTATTTGTTTCATAGTTATCGATCTTGTAATAAGTGATTATGATAAAGGTATTTATAAAGTAGATATGTTATAATAATTTATTAAAATTTTAATTCAATTTTAAATCAGTTTGTAATTTATATTATAATTGATATACATGGTTTATTTTGAATAATATAATATCATCTATTAGGTAAATATAGAACATTATGTATGTTTAGTTATTACTTTAATATGTTGGATAACATTTTGTCCCCCGATACCAAACAATTGTTTTTGGTTTATAGATAAATGTTTGATGAAGTAATCATCATTTTCACAGAATTTAGATGTCTAGATACCTTCTGTTAGCCGATTTTTGGATGGTAGTATGTGTTGTGGTTCTGATTTTTCTAAGGTTCATCACAGTTTTCTAGTTTGAATATTATTACTAAACTGGTCAGAGATATCTAAGTTATATACTTATATGTATTTATTTTACAAACCTATGTGATTATTGTAATTTCGACTTTTAAGAAAATAATAGCAAGTTTTGACTTTTCTGTTCATTTTACTCTCTATATTTATGTGTGATTATTTTGATAGTATTGGTAATCATATTCTCTTTCCAATAATGTTTTATTTAAGTGAAATCATTTGAAGAAATTTATGATTCTTTTCACCAATTGTTCTTGTTAAACTTTGTTGTGATTTTTTTCTACATAACGATAATTTGAAAAAAGTGAAACATGTTTTGACTAATTTTATTAAATCTATGTTAAAAGTTTCTCATATTTTCAAAAAAAAAATCATGATTACTTTGTTTGACAAAATGTCAATTTATGTACAATAATTGCATTTTAGTGATAAAATGTGTTTTATTCCTTTGACCCCTTTAATAATTAAAAAATTATCTCTTAAAAGGACTAACCCACTGTACTTTTCAATGAAAACCATAAATTCTCACAATTTGTATACAAAGACTCTAATTTATTGTGAATTTGGATTCTGAAATTTTGAAACATGGTTTTTGAACTGTATGACTATTTATAATTCAATATGTAAAACAAGTTGATTAATAGATAAAGCTAAAAATGTTTTTTTTTTCTTTTCTTTTCGAAACGTTCGTTAAAACATGTAATGACCATATTGAAAACTGAAGTCAAGATTTCCAGGACAAAGTTTACCATGGTTTTCATTCTCTCATGGAATTCATGATTAATGTGTATATTTCATGGTCGTAATCCGCTGGGCTCATTTGATAATTCGATTCAAGACGATAGAGATTGAAAAAGAGTTTGATGATGCTTATGAGAGGTTGTCTAACGTCCTTTTAAGGGTTCATGCAAGACTTGATTATGGTCGTCGTCTTGATCTGGACCATAGTCCCCTTGATCTGTGGGAAAATCGGAGTTGAAAGTGTTGTGAAATTGCTTAGGTCCATTCTAGCCAAAATAGGAGTTAAGGAAGGGATGCCATGTTTCATCAACGAGGAACTCATTCATTGGAACAATTTATTGGGTTGACATTGCTTAGGTCAGTTAACCGATGATTTGTTTTGGGTTTTTAATGACTTGCTAATTGTAGTAAATACATTAAAAATATCATCTTTTTTGGGTTGACATTGCTTAGGTCAGTTAGCCGGTGGTCTGTTTTGGGTTTTTAATGACTTGCTAATTGTAGTAAATACATTAAAAAAAATGTTTCTTTTTAATCATAGCTAAATCTTTAGTTTTTTTTTTGTTTGGTATATAAAAATAGAAGCAAAATAGCTATTAAACAAGAATTTTAGTTTACTAAACATCTTATATTGTGTTAGCTCGGTAGATCCTTTCAAAAACATGACCTAAATTAAACAAATCTTTAGTATCTAAACAAAATTAAACCATATCATTCGAAAATGTTTTATAAAGAAAACTTTCATTAATTCATTTTATTTTTATTTGATTTGGAGTAAAACATTCTAAACTTTTTCACATATGAAACAGTAAAACTCACTCATAACAATACTTTAGCAACATCTATGAGAAAGAACCCGATATTTACAAAAATAACCATAAACTTTAAGCTGAAATGGTTATCAAAAAAAAAAAAAAACTTTAAGCTGAAATAATACTCATCTGGAACATTCAACGATTCTAGCCGAAGTAGTTCGTACGAACAAAAACTGTAATGAAGAGAATTATGATACACATTGAAAGATGAGCTTCAATGTCACATGCTTTTGAGTTTGTTTATCTCGTCTCGTACACATTCAGAAAACTAGAGCTTAACAAATAGACATGACGAAATTGCAGAAATACTTGCATTAAACAAATAACAGTAAAAAGACTTTCAAACTCAACGATGAGGCAACCTCTGCAGCTCCATAGCAACGAGAGAAGCGACGCTACTAAGACCAGCGACATCTGAGTTCTTGATCTCAGAGACAATGGCGTTGATCTTATTGACATCGTGTCCTGATATCGACAAAATCATCGCCTGTGATAGATACTGCTTGCACGCATAACCCAAACAATGCAAGATTCTCTTCAGAACCAACATTTGCATCTCCGTGCTCTTCTTCCTGCGCCACGACTCCAGAATCGGTGTGATCTTAGGAAGGTTGGTCAAAAATCCCGTCGTGGCTTCTCTTGAAGCAGCTTTAAGTAACAACACGACGCATTCAGAGGCGATATCTGCTACCGCGATGCTCGTGTCATCCAGACCCGAGAGGTGCAAGAACAAGCCAATGTTGCTACCAAAATCTGCAATGTCTCTTATACACTCTTGTGGATCGACCTCGAATGTGAAGGATGCTTCTGATAAAAGCGTTGGCTCTTTCGTGTAGTTGGAGCTGAGACCTTTCTTGTTCCCAAGTGACCTCAGCAGAAAAGCTCTGCAGAGACTTAAAGTAGGCTCAAGGAAATCTTCCATATTTTTGGTATTCACGAACTCTAGCAGATTCCCGATTTTCCTCACCACTTTGAGCTGAGAAAGTAGCTTAGTTTCCATCTCTGGAGCTGAAGCCAAGGCAAGACAGAGCTTGACGTTGTTCACATTCGCGCTTGATAAGTCTCCAAGAAGAAACTCGAAGCATTGTGAAACTGTGTTCTGATGCAGTATGTTGGAAATTTTGATGTAATCAAACTCAACGAGCATGATGAGGAGCTTTTGTGCGTAAGCTGGGATTGGATCTTCGTCTTGGATCAGTGCAGGGTAGAGTGGGAGGAAATGAGAGTTGGATACTGATTTCAAATCCTCAGATGTTTTTTGCTCGATGTCCGTGCACTCGGTTAAGAGAATTGTCATTGAATCGAACCAGATCTTCAAACAGAGAAAGCGAGCGTCCCCGTCTTTGTTCCCATTGTAAATAGCAGCCAGAGATGGGAGAATCTCACGGATAATAATCTCAGCATTTTGTTTTACCAGAGGAGCATCTTCTGCTATGCACTCTAGAACTTGAAGAAGGGTTATACGGAAGTCATCTCTTCCCTGCAAATTGGCAACAAGTCGTGAAAATTTGCACAATATATCATATCAAGGTTCACTGTGTCATAGACCATGATAAAGACGAGAGAGCAAACGGAGAAGATTCTTAAAACATCTTAGATCTTAAACATATATCTATAGTGAACACAGGAAAGAAGTAAAGTTCCAATACTACTTGTATGAAATTCTTAATCCTGTCCTATACGATATACTAGCCATATATAGTAGATCAACTATGATAAGCAAAGAGTTTAAACGTTGACGAGCAACTTATTAAAACCCACTAATGCAAAATGAGGAAACAAAGAGCATTTCATTTGAAGAGAGTAATGTAAAAAGGGGATCACAAAGTTGTAACTACTGACCTGAAATGAAGCTTCAACAAGTTTTGTAAGATTTGCCAACTGGCGTAGAATTTGTTGGGTTACCAATTTATTCCTAAACGAAGAGCTTCCAAGAAGATGAAGAACCACAGGGAACAAGTGTGCATTAGTCTTTTGAGCAGCTCGATTGTTGAGGGTAGAGCCAGGTCCATGGCGTCTTCCTGTCATTAGTTGCTGGATGTCACTGGTTATCGTATCCAGCAAACCCGGTATTATGGAGGCGATTACATTCACGAATGCCTCAAGACACTGTTGCACATAACTGTCTTTCTCTTTAGCTAGTCTGTCCACCACAGGAAGAAATCTTGTATTGCAGAAGAAATTCGTTAGCCATCGCCTACTGTTTTTGCAGAGAAGTGCAACAAAGAGAACAGCTTTCCCCCTCAGAACTTCAGTTCCTTGCTCTATGATGGAAACCAAACTAGGGAAAAGATTTTTCTCCTCTGTCAATGTCACAAGATGCCTTCCAAAGCTTGGGAATGTGTGACTTCCAATCATAGCCATATTTAGAAGATTTAAGCAGATTTGCTGCTCTCGTGCGCTCCCTTTGACAAAAGATGAAGCTATTTCCTTCAGTGAAAGCTTTTCTACAACTGTCTGAGTGCAAGGAGGGTTAAAACGAGCAAGACGGACCAAACATGATCCAGCAGTCTGCCTCATGCTTTCCTGTTTCCCTACTGCCCTGTAAATATAGCAGAGGTTGCTTATCAAATCTGGGCTAGAGAAACGGGTGGTCCAATAAGCTCCTTGACTGCAGATGTTTTCTATTGTCCTTAACGCGTAGAGCTGAGTCAGGTCATCCTCTCCTTTGCGTAAGATAGATGTTACAAGAGAGATCAAAGCATTTGAAACCTAGACCAAAGAAGAAAAATAATCTGTTTAAATAGGAATCAACGAAAGATAGAACATTCATTCATTCAGATTAAATAATGTACTTTGGTCCATCAGAATTACACCATGAACATTAAAAGCTAAATAATCTACAAGTTTCAAAGTAAAAGTCCTGGAATACTAACCTGCCAACCCGATGCAGACCGGATTTCTTTCGATGGGGATTCTGTTGGTTTGAAATCCTTATGCTCATTTTGAGTTGAGATGTAGAATAGCAATTCACCTAGAGCTGCCATAGAGAACCTTCTCACTTTTTCATGCTTGTCTCTTAGGCCATTGGTAAGAGAGTCTAAAATTCCAGAGTTTGCCAGGTCATCTTCAATAGAAGTAGAATGCCGAATTAACAGACCAATTAGTGAAGCAATTTGTACACGAAACGCCGGGGTCTTGGATAAACGCAGAACTTTAACAAGCACAAGCATTATTGGCCCGTTGGTCAAGATGTTGGCTGCATCAGCATTGCCACTCAGAGTCTCGAGGTATCTGATCAAATTCTGTTTCTCTGAGATGCCAGCACTACTCCCACTTAGAACCGTTATGATCCTATTGTTAAGCGGTTCTAGTTCTTGCTTTCCCATCTTACCAAAATCAGAAGGCTGTGGTGCTTCGAATGAGAGAGAAGGCATAGCTACTTTGTCAGATTTTTTGCTGGGCATGACAGGTCTAACAGAAAGATCAGATAAATGCCAAAGGACGTCACTGATGCTATTAGGTGTTTTAGACGAGTCGTGATTAACAGTAAACCCAGCAACTTCTCTTCCTCTGTGAGTTTTAACTAGAGGACTAGCACTAGGTAGCGCAGCTGACACTTCAATGGGTTCTGACTGCTCGTCATGGCAATCTTTGGCTTCAACCGAGGTTGGTGCTTCATTTGGAGATGAGTTCTCATCAGGGATATTATTGCTCCTAACTCCTTGTCGTTTGTGACTCTCATTTTGATTCAGAACTCTTTCATCTTGTGCACAAGGGGTGTTCTCATTTCCTTCTGATTCATCTGGTTCCTCTGCATCATTGTCTTCATCAAAATCAAGTTCCATATCAGTGTTCTCGATCTTCACTTCAGCACAGTTCTCATTGCTATTAGGTAAGGGTCTCCTGTAGTTTTCCTTCTCATTTTCCTTTTGGAGATTTGCCTTTGCGATCCTTGACAATCTTAGAATGTTCACCTGCCTGTTAGCACCCGGACGACCTCCATGCTTTTCCTCAATTGCTTTACTAGGAAGCTTCGTTTGAGCTTTAGAACCACCAGGGGTACCCTTTTGTGGCGTCTCATGACCCCTTGGACCTTGAGTAATGTTCTCATTGTGCTTCGAACCCCCTTTTGGATCTTTCTCTCGATACTTGGGAGGGGTCTTGTTTGGTCTGTCTCCGTTATGCTCGGAAAGACACGGCTTTGGGCATATGCCAATCATCTTATCAAAAGTAGGCTGAGGAGGCAACTGTACTAAACTTATCTTACTCTTCCAAAATGCATGACCACAGAGATCTGCCCATTGTATTCTTTGAGCTGGGTCTTTGATAAGAAGAGACTCAATAAGATTGACGAATGAACGGCTTGCATTTCCAGGCAGTGGAGGAGTTGGATCTGAATGAATAGATTTCACAAGCTGGGTGAACTCTCTTGCCACAAAAGGAGGTCTCCCTGTGTAACATTCATATAACACACAGCCAAGTGCCCATAGATCAGAAGCAAAAGAATGAACCCCTCCATCTTCATAGAGTTCTGGAGCCATATAATACGGAGTTCCACGTTTTCCCTGATGCAAGTTATCACAGGAGATAAGTATTTTCGGCATAGAGCTTCCAATGTTATTTGAGATCATAGATTTCACTAATACTGTAAAGCTCATATATAGAAAAAAGGACAAACTAAACTGTTTACCGTAGAAGGAGATTTAGAGATATCGTCTAGTTTCCTTGCCAGCCCAAAATCGCACAGCTGCAACACAGAGCAAAATGAGATCATTTAAACCAAATAATCTCCACACCTGCATAAAAAACGCAACATGCTTACCTTAATATGCCCATTTTCATCAAGTAAGATGTTTGATGGCTTCAGATCACAATACGTAATTCCTTTCGAATGCAAATACCTGGAAAACACCAGAAAAAATGCCCATAAGAGAAAACGTTTTATACATGATTCTAGAGGTAGTGTCAAACTGGTAGGAAAAAAGAGCTTACAGCAGGGCTATGACAAGATCATATGCAAGACCATAGACAGAATCTTCTGGCAGCTTACAGTCCTGCAGAACAAGTGAATTTCAGAAAACCTGTGACCTCCCATGAATAAGAGAGTTGAAGTACAAGCAATACCTGCTGCAATAACGTCCTGAGATCGCCCCCAACACAATATTCCAGAACTAACCACATGTGAGCAGAAGTTTCGTACCTGAGACCACAAGAAGACGATAAATTAGAACCGAAACAAAACATAGAGAGCCAAATAATTGTTCAGATATAAGCTAGTAAGTTGTTACCAAGCATAGAACTTGAGTACGTTCGGATGATTTAGCGAGTGAAGGATCCTGACCTGAAAAAGGAGGCGAATAATTACCAAACTTGTCAATATCCAAGTCATTTCGAAAAATCAATTCAGCCTTTGGACTCACTAACATCATCCATAAATAGCAACTTAAGATCCCTAATTAACGAATCTAGAGTGAATCTATCACTACTCAGAGATCATTTCACTGAAATCAAGCATTCAAGCATGAAATCACTAATTCTACAAAGCGGAGACAGATCTGATGAATACCTCTTGAAGAACCTTGCTCTTGCGCGACTTCTCGACACTCTTGCAGGCAAAATACTCGATCGTCTTCTTCTTCCTTCCTTTGTACACAGTCTGCAAAGAGATACGAACCGATTTGATTAAGAAAAGAACTACAAAACAAAACACTCCAGAAACGATGATTAACGGGGAATGGTAAAGCAGATTAGGATTTACCGAGCATTTGCCATGACCAATAGCTTCGTAGATGTGGTATTGGTTCATCGTCTGAGCTTCAACTCTCCTGAGATCCGATTCGGAACCTTCTTAGCTCAAAGGAGGATTAATGGCCGTTGTTGAATCGATCTGAGAAGAGAGAGAGAAACAGAGGGGGAAAATGGTATAGAGAGAGAGAAATGGAAGTTTTCAAAATTCAAACCCTAGTAAAGAAGAAGTGGACAAATAATTTTTAGGATTATATTTTTGAAAATATAAGGAAGCTTACCGGATCGTCTTTCTTATTTTCTAAAGAAGGAGCAATGCATGTCAAAATTCAAATATGATTAGATGGGCTTATTGGGCCTATAGCAATCGTTAGCCCATTTATCCTGAGATGTTTCCCGCCAAAAATGAATTGGGTGTAGAGCTTTTTACCGCCGTGAAAAGTGAAGAGCGGTAAAATAGAGCGGCGATAACTGTAAAAGAGTGGCAACGACGACGGAACCTTCAGCCACAGTTCTCTCCGTCGTCGGACTGAGTAAGCTCCTTAATTGCTTTTCTTCTTCTTCTTACTTTCCGGCGACACTCACCGCCGATATATTATACGTTCCTGGATTGTATCGAGTATCTGATTCTCTTAGTATTGGGTATTGCTAGTACATCGCTACGGTTTTGGGGTATTAGCAATTTGATCAAATGCATTTCAATTCAAACAGGAATGGATCTGATTTTGAAAATTGTAGATGTTTACTCCTTCATGTCTCGTCTTTGTGAAAGTTGTACTCTCTGATCTTTATTTTGGTTAAATTTTGAATATATGCATGAGGAATCATATTGCTTATACCACTTACTACGCTTGGTTTTTGATTACTCTATTTGTTTCATTGTTGTTCATGAGAAGGCCTGCAACCTGATCAATTTGAGACCATAATGGATGAGCCACTCAAGGCTACAACTAACCTTCCTCAGAATTTCTCTTCAGCTACAAACGCTGGTGAGAAGAGAAAGAGGGAAGGATTAGTGAGTGGAGAAAGAGTAGTTGGAAACAGCAGCGAGACTGAAGAAGTGGTTATAGTTGGTGACACTAAGGCTATAAAAGATTTTAGTTTTGGTGAAGGAGAGAAGTCTCAGAGGTCTCTGTTTAGCAAGCGACATGCTTTCGATGTACAAAGCAACATAAATCTTAAAGGGTCTTTGGAAAAGAAAGAATCAGGAGAAGAAGAACCAGAAAGATCAAAGCAGTATTCAACTTTTAATGACTTTGATAAGCTGAGGGAAGAAAGCAAGTTTGCAGTTGGACAGACATGGGCTCTTTATGATAATAAGGTGGATGGGATGCCTAGATTGTATGCTCAAATCACAAAAGTTTCAGTTCCCGGTTTCTCTCTTAGTGTAACATGGCTTGAGCCTGATCCAGATGACAAGGAGGAAATACAGGGGTATGAAAAAGGGTTGCCTGTTTCTGTTGGTAGGTTCAAACTCGGGAAAACCGAGGATATAAAAGATCGCGGAAGGTTTTCTCATCTGGTTCAGTGCAGTGAAGAGAGTAGCGCAGGTACATTCAGTGTGTACCCACGAGAAGGAGAGACGTGGGCTATCTTCAGGGGTCGCTTGTGTACCTACTCGTTTCGGGACATTGACTGGTCAGCACATCCTGATTCACACTGTAAATATAACTATGCATTCGTCGAAATCGTGTCAAAAGATGATGATTATCCTAGAGTACCTATTGGATTCTTGCATAAAGCAAAAGGTTTTTCAGGTGTGTTTTGTCGCTTTAACAAAGAAGTTGATAAGTCTTGCATTAAGCGTGGCTGCACAATGCAATTCTCCCATCGTGTTCCATCATTTAAGACAACTGGAATAGAAGCAGAAGGTGTGCCTCGAGGTGCTTATGAGCTGGATCCCGCAGCATTACCTGCAAACATCAAAGAGATTGACGTCCCTTTACATCATCTACTAGAAGAGCCTAGCCATACAGTGTCAAACTCTGAGGAGGATGATAATACACACTCGCAATGTGTTTACTTTGCTAGTGAAGGAACAACTTTTCAGACAGGCCAAGTCTGGTCATTTTGCAGTGGCGATGATAACTTGCCCCGACACTATGGCAAGATTCAGAAGATCACGTTTATTCAAGCCTTTGAGCAGGATCCGGTGGTTAAGTTACATATAGGTCGGCTAAAGGCTAGACCTAACAAAGGCGTCATCCAGTGGAATTACAAGGATATGCCCATCGGCTGTGGAAATTTCAGGGCAAGAAAAGTTTTAGAGATATTCACTGATCTTGATGTGTTTTCACGCCAGATAAGCCTAGACTCCTCAGGAGATGGGAATGACTACAGCATCTTGCCCAAGACTGGTGATGTTTGGGCAATATACAGAAACTGGAGTAAGGACCTTGAAGTCGTTGATCTGAAGTCCCAGACTTATGATCTTGTGGAGGTTCTTGATGATAAACTGGACTACAAGGTTCTGCTGTTGGCTCCTGATGGTGGCTTTAAATATGCAGGTTTTGGTTCGGTGTATATGGCAGCTACTGAGCATTGGATTGATGGTGCCGAGGTGAGATTCACAATCCCGAAATGTGAAATGCTCAGGTTCTCGCATCTAATTCCTACTTCGAAAGTAACAAAAGAGGTACATGGAACTTGGCAAGAAGTCTATGAAACTAATATCGAGGCATTGCCTGTTGACTTGATTTTCTGACTCTGGAGAAGAAACAGCAGTGGATCAGTGAAAAGGGAGAGAAAGAGAAAGATGACTTTTTGCTATTTGTTTTGGGGTCAAGTGGGTACTTAGTGGTTTAGGATGAGATGATAAATTGACTGAACTTTCTTCAGGTTGACTAGTCCCTTGTTATCTGTAGTTTGGTATGAAACTCTCTTCCTGCATGTATGTGCTTTTGTGGTGAAGTAGTCTTAATGTTGGCCTGTAGGTGATCTCAACTTTGGCTTTTAAGTGATCTCTGCAGTTCACTGCAATTGTTCTTGCCTTCTTGGTTTAATATCTAAGACTCCTAACGCATAATTTTTTCCTTTATTTGTCAAAATATAACTAATGGTTTAGATTAAGATGATAAAATTACTTAATTCCCCATGTTTTCCTGGTCACTTCACTTGATTCATTGGTACTCCATATAGTGTGCAAAGTTTAAAATTCTCGTAATAAATCAGTTCCTAAATCGTTCATGTAACTAAACATGATTGATAGGTATGTCCACCTAAATGATTAAAACTAAAACCTAACCCAACTCTTATCAAAAGTTTTATTTACTCTTTTAAAACCGATATTTATAAAATGAAAAGTATTTATCAAACAATTTGTATTTGGCAATCAGGAAGTTGATATGATCTTTGAGTTTATAAACGAGGGCTAAATATTAATAAATTAATAAGATCATTTTCCCGCCAATGCCAGTGGATTATTGAAGGGAGATATATTAGGGATAAAGATGGTTTTCAACTTCTATCTACGGCGTATCGTCTCTCTCTCCCTCTTTTTTCGGCGAAAGTTTCCGCCGGCGACGACGACTGCGATTCGCTTTTGTTGCAAAAATTGATCAAATCGGTTAGTCGATGGTTTCTACAATGTTTTGACCTTTGTTAACTCACGTACCCCATTTTCTCAGCCGAATTTAGGATTTTTGCTCAATCTAGGGTTTAGGTTGTTCTCGCTTTTCTTCTTCCAAGTCGTGAGATTTGGGTTTCCATAGATGCTTGATTCTGGTTTGAGATGCTTTACACTTGTGTTTTAGGAGCTTGAAAGTTCAGCTCCTTTTTAGCTTATCTTACCAGTGGTAACTTGTATCTTCCTCAGGAACCCTTGAGGAGGAGGGAGTCATCTTCTTGAGTGCTTATTGTTACTTTTGATTGATGATGGATATTAGAAGGAAAACTCTTTCAGAGGCTTCTGTAAAAGGTTCAGTCATCTGGTTCGAGTTGTTCTGTGAGTGTTGGCAAGAAGAGAAAGAGGCATGAGCATGGTGAAATCTGCAGTACTGGAAATCATGGTGCTGGGTACAGAGATGTAGAAAGGGGAGGAGAGTCGGTACAAGTACAATCAAAGCTTTGTGAATGTGATGTTCTGAAGTTTCACGACTTTGAGAAGCTGAGGGAAGAAGTAAACTTTTCCGTTGGGCAGACATGGGCTCTTTATGATAAAGTGGATGGGATGCCTAGACTGTATGCTCGGATCAGAAAAGTTTCAGCTCCTACTTTTGGGCTTAGGATCACGTACTTGGAGCCAGATCCTGATGATGAGAAACAGATCCAATGGCTTGAACATGACTTGCCTGTTTCTGCTGGTCAATTCAAGCTTGGGAAACATCACAACACAAAAGACCGCTCGATATTCTCACATGTTATACATTGCAAGGAAGGAAGCAACACTGGTCATCTCACTGTTTCCCCCAGAAAAGGAGAGACTTGGGCTCTATTCAAGAACTGGGATATCAACTGGTCTTCACAGCCAGATTCTCACCGCAGTTACGAGTATGAGTTTGCTCAGATCTTGTCTGATTACGCTGATGAAACTGGTGTATCCGTTGCATTCTTGCATAAAGCAAAAGGCTTTGCAAGTGTCTTCTTTCGAATGGGAACTGGGAAGGCGGACACATCTCAGATTTTGCCTCACAATATATATCAGTTCTCCCACAAGATTCCTTCCTATTGAACCTAATAACGAAGACAAGAAATAAAGAGGATGAGCTTACATGAGAGAGAGAAGACATCAGTGACCTAACGTGACTTGCAAGCAAAGAAACGAGGAGTAACCTAACGTGACTTGCAAGCAAAGAAAAGAGGAGGGGCACTTGGAATAAACTAAGGAGACCTATGGGGAGCTACTTCACGTGCATAGACAAGGGCAGAAGCACTCACTCACTTGCAAGACAAGGACCACTCAGCAACTTGCTCATCCCCCATGCTAGCCAAGCACATGCTGTCTCCTTTTGCTCCTCTCACTCCAAACATTAGATCTAGATCAGCATGGGTCTCTTATTATCTTATTTCTATTGTTTATTACTTGTATGGGCAGAAGGAATCTCTTGCTGCCTATATAATCACTTGTACTCACATCATTTAGAAGTAAGGGAAAAAGAATCCTTCCTCATTCTCTCTATTCTCTCTAGCATACAAACTACTAATCTCTCTCTCTCTCTGGTCACGAATCATACTCACTCTCTCTCTTGTGTTCTTCACAATATTCTTCATATTCTTACACTTCCTTCATACTAACAGGAGCTGAAGGAAAAGGTTTACCAAAAGATGCTTATGAGCTGAACCAAGCTGCATTACCTGATACAATTGAAGATCTAATCGTGCCTTCACATCTATTAACCGCTTCAAACTCTGGGAGTAATAGAAAGGCTAAACCTCAAACCATCTACTTTGTTAGTAAGGGGAAGGTTTTTCAAATTGGCCAGATTTGGTCATTTCGTAGTGATCATGAGTTTCCTCTGTACTACGGTATGATACAAAAGATCACTTTCACTCAGGTACTCCATCAGGAGGCAGTGTACAAACTACACGTACGTCGGTTAAAACCTGCTCGTTTCCCTCTAGATGTGATCCAGTATGAAGACAAGAAAATGCCGGTTGGTTGTGGAACTTACTACGCGAGAAATGCTCTAGAAATCATCACTGCAGATGATGTTTCACATCAGGTAGTGCCTGAAACGTCCATTGATGGGAAAGAATATACAATTTTCCCCAAGATTGGAGAAGTTTGGGTGATATACAGATTCTTGGAGTGAATACAGGGAGTTCAGGAAAGTGGGTTTATGTAGCTATGACGTTGTTCAAGTTCTTGATGATACTTTGGGGTATAAGGTCTTATTACTGGAGCGTGAGTCCAGTTCTGATGACAATGAAGAAAGCTTACTCTTTAGGGAGGTTAAGGAGTATAAAGATAACGAGATTGAAGGGTCGGAGCCGATATTTACGATCCCGGATTCGGAAAGGCTAAGATTCTCGCATAAGGCTCCTGCTCGGCGAGTAACCAGAGAGATATACGGAGAGCTAAAGGACCTGATAGAAGTTGATTCAGGAGCATTGCCTTATAACGTGACGCATCCAGATTTGCGTTGTTTTGCTTAGACTTTGGTGCATTTTGTGAGAAGTTTTTTTTTTTGGTTATGGAGTAGTTACGTTCATATATATGGACTATGATATGAAACTGCAAGTATGGTGTTAACTATAACGTAGATGTAGACTTTGCTTCTCTGCTATTTCAGACTTTATTAATCTCACTGCTGAATAACTTAATATAATCTTTGGCACTTTGATAAATTATATAATTCTTAACGGATTCGTTTCCCGCCAAATATATAGGTTATGAAGAACTTTACCGCGAGTTTATCTTTTGGTTTTCTCTTAAAAAATCTACACTAATCATTAAACTAAAAGTTTACTTTTCTTTTTATTACACTTATTTCACTACACCAGCATTAGTCTCCGCCTCCGAGAACAGTTTGCTTTTGCCGCTTGTAGTTGATCGAATCGGTCAGTAGACTTTGTTCTATCTGTTTTCTTTGTTATGTTTCAGTTTGATGTGTCTTTATACAGAATCTGAATCTAGGGTTTAAGGTTTCTCTCCCATTGTGAGATTCGGATTGTTAATCTGTAGTGGGGTTTGATTTAGGGTTCGTAATCCTTTCTTTTGACTATGAAATTGCATCAAAGTTTTGGCCTTTTCGTTTGTTAGGTGCTTGGAAAGTTAGCCCTTTTGAAAAAAAACATTCTGCATGTTTCTTAACAAAACACACATCTATTGTCTATTAGCGTTTGTATTTGCTCATCCTTGTTAGTTTATGTGTGGAAGTATCTGATGACCTTAACTGTAACCTCTGCAGGAAGTTGTCTTCTCAAGTGCTTATTTTGTTTATTGATGGATATCACTGTAAGTGAGCTAACTAAAAGGGGAATAGCTGCTCAGAATCATCACTTTAGGAGTGGTTCAGTTGCATCAACACCAAAAATACAGCAGGAAAAAGCTCAGGCTTTCTCTAATTTGAGTTTCTGTGCTGTAAAGGTTGGTGAGAAGAGACAGAGAGGCGAATATGCTGCTGAGATTTGCAATACCGGCGAACAGAACAGTAGAAGAGGTTCTAATGATAATGGATGTGCAGAAAGGGGAGAAGAGTCTGTACAAAAGGAGAATTATGTATGTCCTGATCCAAAGTTTAACGACTTTGATAAGGTTAGGACAGATGCAAACTTTGCTGTTGGCCAGACATGGGCTCTTTATGATACAGCAGATGGGATGCCTAGACTGTATGCTCAGATAAGAAAAGTTTCAGCTCCCTCCTTTGGGCTTAGGTTCACATACTTAGAGCCAGATCCAGATGATGAGAAAGAGATCCAGTGGTTTGAAGAAGACTTGCCTGTTTCTGCTGGTAAGTTCAGGCTTGGAAAAAACGAGAACACAAAAGATATTTCCAAATTCTCTCATCTTATCCAATGCAACGAAGGAAGCAACACCGGTCACTTCACTATCTCCCCAAGGAAAGGCGAGACTTGGGCCCTGTTCAAGAACTGGGATATTAACTGGTCTTCAGAGCCTGACTCTCACCGCAAGTATGAGTATGAGTTTGTTGAGATCTTGTCAGACTACACTGAGGAAACTGGTGTCTTTGTTTCATACTTGCATAAAGCAAAAGGGTTTGCAAGTGTCTTCTTTCGAATGGGAACTGGTCCTGCAGACATCTTCCGTATCAACAGTTTGTATCGGTTCTCCCACATGGTTCCTTCCTTCAAACTGTCTGGAACTGAAGGAAAAGGTTTGCCAAAAGATGCTTACGAGCTCGACCAAGCTGCATTACCCAAAACAATCCAAGAGATTATGGTGCCTTCAGAGAGTAATAGTAAGCCTAAACGCCAAGACGTCTACTTTGCTAGCAAGGGGAAGTTTTTTCAGACCGGACAGATTTGGTCATTTTGCAGTGGCTATGATGATTTGCCTCTGTACTATGCTGTGATCCGGAAGATCACTTTTACTCAGGCATTTAAGCAGGAGCCAGTGTTTAAACTACACATAAGCCGGCTAAAGGCAACAACTCCTTTCCCTGAGGATGTTATCGAGTGGAGAGACAGAGGAATGCCTGTTGGTTGTGGAACTTTCTACGCAAGAAAAGCTCTCGAAATAATCAGCCCTAGTCAAGTTTCACATCTCGTAATCCCCCAAGTCTCCTTGGATGGAACTGAATACACCATTCTCCCTAAGATTGGTGAGGTTTGGGCGATATACAGATACTGGAGCTGTCACATTGATGTTGAGGATTTGGAGTTTGGTCTTTATGACATTGTGGAAGTTCTTGATGACACCTTGGACTATAAGGTTCAACTGCTGGAGCAAGAATCATTTCATGATGATGATGATGATGAGAATCATAATAGGTATTTTAAGGGAGCTACAGAGTATGTGTATAACGAGGTGGAAGGTTCAGAGCCAATATTTACGATCCCAAACTCAGAAAGGATTAGATTCTCGAACAAGGTTCATGCTTTGCGTGTAACCAAAGAGATACACGGAGAGTTAATGGACCTTTTCAGTATTGAGTTTAACGCGGTGCCTATAAATATTCTACACCATTGAACAAAAGGAAGTGAGGAGCATGATTCCTTCTTTATCTTTTTGGGTTTAAATTCTTAAGACTTTCTCTATTATGTAAAGTATGTTCTTATTACTACTGTAAGATTCAGAAGGTGTCTTTTACTCAGGTACTCAACCAGGGCTCAGATTCTCGCATAAAGTTCCTTTTAAAAGTTGACTCTCGACCATTACCTGTAAACCTTTTTTGGCGATTGAACATAGGATGACTGGATGAGTGAAAGGGAAGCCAATGGTTCTTTTTATGGTTAACATGGTTTTTAAGTTCTGTCACTTTAAATATGTGTTTTCTTTTTGGTTCATGCTTGTTTTGCTGAATGCAGCAAAATATTTCTTAGAAGTTAGGTGAGATATCGCCTTTTAAAAATCTTGGTCATGCCATAACATGTTTGATCTTTTTCAAGGACATCCTTACAGATTTGTCCTTTACTGTAAATGGTTGTTCATAGGTCTAAACTCGAATTTGATGTCAAATTTATCACTAAATTCTCATTGATCGAGTTTCCAACTCGTTAGACCAGTTATTTTGGTGATGCATCTCTAATTCATGTCTCACATAATGGTTAATGCTGACTGATTTGGTATAAAATTCAGATAATTTAAATTAGTTTGGTTTGGTTTGGTTCAATTTCTCAAATATCAAAAATTGATCTATTTATAGATTTAATATTAGTTTTTTTTATATAGATAATCAGTTAAAAACAATCCAGTTAATATTAATATCGTAAATCTTAGATTCCAATTTTTGTTTGAAGTTTTTAGAAAAGTTTAAAATATCATATTCATACTATCATTTTTATATTTATTTTAATCGTTTTATCTTCATTTTAAGAAGAAAAATACACTTATAACACTAAAATAAATAATCTAAGATTTATGGTTTTGAAATGGAGGAGAAAAGTATACTTATAATCGTAAGTTTAATTAATCTAAGACATAGTTTTTAAAGTTGAGAGGTGAAAACCGTGAGATAAAATTTCGGAATGTGAAATTTATGATTTTAATTCATCTAAGAGTTTTTTTGCCTCTTAATAAAAAAATATTTGTAAATATATCTTTTTAGTGAGGGTAAAGAAGGAATTCTTGTGTTTACCACATTATTGGTAACACTTTTCATTTTTATTTTCATTAAATAGACATTTTCATAAATACTATTTTTCCAAGAGATTTTTTTTTTAAATTAATTAAAATCTTAAATTTTTCATTTCTAAACCCTACCCTCACCCAAGATGCTCATGCACATGGCCCTCTTTTTTTTGAAAATATTCTTTAATAAATTAGTGTCCAAATTTGTTAATATTATAAAGATTAGGGACCTAATTTATAAATTCACAGAAATATAGCTGTGGTTTTGGAGAAAAAAAATATTTGGGCCCAAGGTCCATAGTTTAACTGAAACAGGTCTGCCCTCACCCTACTTTATCCCTCAACTATAAACTTTTAGATTAATTAACTCAAGATTTATAATTGTGTTTTTTTCTCTTAAAAATAAAAGTAAAAATGATTATTAAAATGAAAAATGATACTAAAAATAATATTTTTGAAATTTTTTCAAAACGAATAATATTATCAATAATATGGTAAACACGAAAATTTTCAAGTTTTTATTAATTTTCTATTAATTTTGAAAATATTATTTTATTTTGATATTGTTTATGTTTATCAAAATATTCAAAATATATATAATTATTTGTTTCCAAATTAATTTTTATTATTCCATTTTTTTTTCAAATTAATTTTGTTTTACAAGTCTAATTTATCAAATTTGAATATAACTCTTCAAAACCCTAAATCTAATATACATGTTAAGAAAAAGACTTGTATATCCCTAAAAAGATTTTGTAGAGGATATAAAAGTCTTTATAGAAGAAAAAAAAAGTAAAAATATCAATTTCTCAACAAATTAGTAGTAATCTAGCCAAACTTAAAGGATTTATCTGCAAATAAACAAGAATACAAAGTTCAAATACCCTCAAAGTTTATGAAAATTACAGGAAAAACCAGAGAAGGCATATAAACAGTGTGTGGGTGTGTGTGAGAGAGAAGTGTTTCCCTCACAAACGAAGAGGACGACAGGTTTCGGTCAAACGAGTCAGTTCCCAGACGTAAGCCTTTGACTGTGTCCTCTCTCTCTCCCTCGTCCTTCTCCGATCTATTCTCCGGTGAGTTTTCCGACACTCTTCCTCTTTCGTTCTCACTAAGTAGTTCGTGTCTGTTCTCAAAATCGTTTACTCCGTCGATGGGTGTTTTAAAAAATTCACTCTTTTTTGCTTCCTTCTGGTTCGCATGTTTGAATGTATGAGTTAGATTTTATTGAAACATGTTATGTTTGGTTTTTCCTGTCTTTGATTTACTGTCTGAACTGGAATTGGCCCATGTATAGGTTCAAAGCTGAGTTTTTTTCAGTATGAGCAACAAAGATGAGGCTCTTCGAGCCAAAGGGTTAGCAGAAGACTGGATGAGGAAGTCAGAGTTCCCCACTGCTCGTAGAGTCGCTGTAAAGGCTCAGAAGATGGACGAGACGCTTGAGAATATAGCTCACATGATAATGGTGTGTGATGTTCACTGTGCGGCGTTGGAAAAGTCTGGGGATGAGACTGATTGGTACAAGATTCTTCAAGTTGAGCTCAATGCAGATGAGAACACTATCAAGAAACAGTACAGGAAGTTTGCGCTTCATCTTCATCCGGATAAGAATAAGCTCCCTGGCGCTGAAGCTGCTTTTAAGATGATAGGGGAAGCTCAGAGGGTTCTTTTGGATAAGGACAAAAGGAGGCTTCATGACATGAAACGCAAACCTTTTAAGAGGCATGCACCACCAGTGCCTTCTTATCAACCACAGCATGCTCCGCCTAGGGCTTTTTACACTGCGCCTGTTTTTCAGAGTAATGTTAATGCGGCGAGGAACAGCTTCACGGCGGGTGTGAGAACTGAAAGCCAGCCAAAGCCTCAAGCTCAACCAACTGGTTTTAGTGAAAGCAGGACCTTTTGGGCCTTATGCGCCTTTTGTCACATAAAGCATGAGTGTGTGAAGGAGTTTTTACACAAACAAGTGATTTGTCCGAGTTGTGGCAAGCAATCCGTTGCTTTTCAGGCTCCACCAGTTCAGCCTACGTTCTCCTTCTACCAACAGAGTAAGGTTCCAACTCAAGAGGCTAGCAAGGCAGCCCATAAGCAGCCGGAGAGTTCTTTCAGAGTTTCCCCAAGGAAAGAGGCTCCTAAAGCAAAAAGCTCGGACACTTCTGCTGAGAACATCAATGGAAATGGAAAGAGGAAGAAGATAGTGGAATCCACGGATAGCTTTTCCAGCGAGAGTAGCTACGACTTGGAAGAAGTTGCAACTGGTGGCCAGCCTTCTCGGAGGTCGGTCCGTAGCAAGCATAAGGTTTCATATGAAGAGAATGTGTGTGATGATGGCAAGAAAGAAGAAAATAATGTTTTTGCAAAGACCTTGCCCAATGGGAGAAACAGGAAGGAGAAGGCAAAAGATGGTCAAGTGGGAAGCTCTCGTGCCTGCCATGCAACTAAGGGTTCAAGTTCAGGGAGTGCATCAGACTTAGAGATTTCCGAGTGTGCTGATCCTGATTTCACAAACTTTGAGAAGTTGAGGGAAGAGAACTGTTTTCAAGCTGGCCAGATATGGGCAATGTATGATGACATGGGTAAAATGCCTCGTTATTATGCCAATATCAGGAAAGTCATAAGGGAACCTAAGTTCATGCTTAAGATAACATGGCTAGAGCACAAACCAGAAGATGAGAGAGCAAAAGGGTGGGTTCGCAGAAAGTTGCCTGTATCTGTTGGTAAGTACCAACTCGTTGGAGATGACAACACAAGTGAAACCCCATCGTTCTCTCACTTGATCCAATGCAGAGTCAGAGGCATCAAAGACATTGTCTGTGTATATCCAAGGATCGGAGAAACATGGGCTCTGTTTAAGAACTGGGACTTCAATTGGCCCTCTGCTAGTCGGCTGCATGAGTATAAGTATGATTTTGTTGAGATCTTGTCAGAATATGCTGAAGGGTTACCAATAACGGTTGCATTTTTGCGTAAGGTAAAAGGCTTTGCAAGTGTCTTTCATCGAGTTGCGGCTGGTGGTAGGTCAACCACGTTTCAGATTCCTCCTCATGAGTTGCTTAGATTCTCTCACAGCATCCCCTCAACTAAATTGACAGGGAAAGAAAGGAATGGTGTTCCTGTTGGTTCTTATGAGCTCGATACAGCTGCATTACCACAAATGATAGAAGAAGGTGAAGAGGAAGCTGTCCCTGTCGTGAGAGAAACTGCCAAGTCAAACCAAGCCCGCCATCATCGGTTTCCTCCTTCATCAGAGCCAGACTGTATCGTCATTCCTAATTACGACTTCCATGACTTCAGCGGGGAAAGATCAGAGGGGAAGTTCACAGCTGGCCAGATATGGTCATTGAACTGTAAAGAGGAAGGCTTGCCTAAGTACTACGCCAAGATTCAGAAGGTAGAGTGGAGACCAATGTTCAAACTGCAGATAAACAGGCTGGAGCTGGAATCACTTCCTGAGAATGTTACACAATGGAGGGACAAAAGAATGCCAGTGAGCTGTGGAAAATTCACCTTGAAGGAAGGCCAGAGAGAGACACTCACTCAGGTGACTGTTTTTTCACATGAGATAAAGGCACAAGAGAGTAGTAAAAACAAGTACACGATCCTCCCCAGGACTGGTGATATTTGGGCAATGTACAAGAACTGGAGTGATGCAATCAAGGTGACAAGCTTGAAGAAATGTGCATACGAGGTTGTTGAAGTTCTTGACGACGATGAGAGCCACATTGAGGTTATGATGTTGGAACGGGTGGACGGGTTTACTTCGGTGTTCAAGGAAAAATTGGAAGGAGGCATGGATTTGAGGAAAACGATCCCGAGGTCTGAACTGTTGAGGTTTTCACACTATGTTCCTGCGTTCCGGCTAACTGGTGAAAGAGGTGGAGCTCTCAGAGGCTATGTTGAGTTGGATTCAACTGCTTTGTCCCGTAACATGCTCAGAGCTTAGACTAATTCTGTAGGGAGGTTCTTAGTCGTTGGTAGTAGTAGTAGTAGTAAGGGACTTTGCATTTTGTGCACGAGTGTTTAGCTTTCTGTCTTAGATTCAAACGTTAACTTGCATCGTAATCGGTCCTTGACTATAGTTATAGTCTATCTTTTGTGAAATATCCTTTCTTCTTATTTGTCTCTTCCTCTGTATTTATTTACACTTACGTTACATCAACGCGATGTTGTCTTAATTTGTATGATAGTTGAGTTTAATAGGTTAATACTACAATAAAACAACAAGGGCGTTTGGTCTAGTGGTATGATTCTCGCTTTGGGTGCGAGAGGTCCCGAGTTCGGAACGCCCCTTTTTTACACATATTTTGATACGGTCGTGACAGTTTAATCAAGTCTGAAAGAAAAAACCAACATAACGTAAACTTGCAACAGATTTGCAAGCATAGAGACTCCCTTAAAAAACAAGTATGATCTCGTTCACTTGATGTATCTTCTTCACACATTTTCATTTAATTCCACAAAACTTTGGTCTCTTCATACAAAACGTTCAAAGAATCCATATACATCTGCATGTCTTTTTACTGTTTCAAATGAATCTATCTACTCAGCAATTTGACCTTTCATATACAAGCTTCTAAGGGAAAACAGAAGGAACTAAGAAACGGAAGAGACTCTGTTTATACTAAGTTCCGGTTCTGTGGAACTCGCACAACCCGAGAGGAAAAGCAAACGCACAGCAAGTTTAAGCACATTGCCATCCCCAAACCCAAGCATCCCAGCTAAAAGCATTGAGTAGATAACTGGCACACCAAACTGAAACAAAGATCTTTTTACATGAGAATCCTTTTCTAATGCATGCCTGAGCCTGAGATTAGGTGTTTTATGTATTTTATATCTTATACAAAATATGGTTTAGTATTACTTACGGTAACATATAGCAGATGAACAAGTCCACTAGTGCAAACTCAAGAGCTGCATATGTATTCTCTGATGGCTGCAAGTTTGGGATAGTTACGATTTACATTTTACAAGATTGTGTCAGGGATGTTAAAGAAAAGGACTTGTAGGGAATGGTATTGATGCGGAAGATGACGGCAGAAATTGAGGCTAAAGAGAGCTAAGGTGAATGAAGAATGAGGCTGCGACAAAGATAGCTTGTGAATTCAAGTGATGAATCTACAGAACATATATGAAAACCCCTGTCATGTTATGTTAATCTGTGTAACGAAAAGGAGAAATATTTATACAAGCATTACCAGTAAGTGTTACAAGGAACTAAGGAAGAAGAAGTAGCAGACACAGTGCTGATGAGTACAAGCACTTCAAACTATTTGCCCAACGCTGCACCATTTAATCAAATCCTGAACTGTTAGTGTACTTCAAGGAATTTCTGAAAAGGATAACATCCAACAGTCAGCATTCCCATGAATCCGTAAAGCAGCCGGCAAAAACAAAGAGAACCATAAAGTTCAAAGAAAATGCTTAGTAAATACCACAACTTGCTTCATTCCAAAAGTGATCTTTGTTGTTTTTGTTGTTGTCTAAAAGGATTGACATTTTGTACTTTTTAGCTCTGTCTGGAAACGTATCAATTGGGTCGACCCAGTCATCATTCTTTGACATCAAGATGTTGATGCATAATTGAGTTTGGATTAAATATAAAGTCGTAAGCTTTTTATACCGCCCACATACTTATTGCATTGCTAAATAACAGCAGTGAATTCAAAAAAAAAAAAAAAAAAGAGAACTATGATCTGAGGTCTTATCCCACTCTCCCTTTTGGGTTTTCGAATCCTCAAACTGAAACTCACAAAATCTAAAACCCCAACTTTAAGTTGAGAAGTTCTTTGATTTATAAAGCAAAATGAATCACCAGAAAAGAAAAGAAACAAAAGTGGGAGTAATGAGTCACTTCATCTTCTGCTCGGTGAAGAGGACATGGCGGTTGACACGAGGATCGTACTTGCGGAACTCAAGCTTCTCAAGAAGACCCTTGCTACTCTTCCTCTTCACATAGAAGAATCCTGTTCCAGCAGCTGAGACCAGACGTATGAACATGAAAGTCTTCTTCCTCTTGTCCCCCATTCTTTTTTCCCACTTCAATAATACAGTAAGGATCAACAAATCTCAATTCAATATTTGCATCTTATCATGTGAACTCAAAACCTAAAGATCAAAGTGCAATCACAAACCTTTCCTAAAATAGAGTAAACACGTTTATTTTGTTAAACCCTACACCATTCAATGCATCGATGAAACATTCGAAATTCACAGACTGCAATTTCAACAGAAAAGCAATTCCATGAGATCAAACACATAGGTGGAGCAGCAGAAACTTACCGACGGCAGACGGCAGACAGCGATGAGACGGCGGTGATACGACGGCTGAGAGGAATCAGGAGTGAGAAGAAGCTAAGAAACTGTGATGATAAAAGCTTTATAAACAGAGAGAGAGAGAGAGAGACACTCAGCTGTTTTTTATTTGGCCCATTTAATAATTAATAGGCTTTTTAATGCAACGTTTTGAATCGATCAAATAAGCCCAATGTGGCCCATTATTCTCTCACCTGGTTCTGTTCTCTCTATCGTCTCTCTCCCCATTTCGCGTTTGGAACTCAGTGGAGAAGAAAGATCCAAATCGGTTCGTTGAAAAGGTATGACGATGATCGTTGTCTGCTCCTTCGTTCGTTATCATGATGTTAGCTTGTATTGTTTATTCTTTGATTTTGCTTACTGTTCTCTCTTTTGGGGATTGTCATTAGATTGGATTTGATTTTATAATTTCCCTTTGGATTCGGTTTTAGGGATTTGGAATCTGCGAGCTATGTCGAGTGCAGTGGACGCTACAGGGAACCCGATCCCTACATCCGCGGTGTTGACTGCGTCGGCCAAGCATATTGGCTTAAGATGTATGTCTGAGAACGTTGCCTTCCTCAAGTGCAAGAAGAATGATCCTAACCCTGAGAAGTGTCTCGACAAGGGTCGTGACGTCACTCGCTGCGTCCTTGGCTTGTACGTTTCCTTAGAACCTCTCTTTGGGCTTTCTTTGGTTGATTGCGTTTTATTGTGATGAAGAAGATAGTGAACATCGAAATGGTTGATTTAGGGATTGTGAAACTCTACTTCACTAGTTGATCGATTAACTAGTAGTTTTGATGCTTACAAGTTGTATACTCTTATAATGATGATACAATGTTGCACTTATATCAATCAACAAGTCTTTTTGTACTCATGGATCACTGATGTTGATTCCACATTCACTTCTGGTAATGCATTAGTCTTTGTTGATGGTTTGATGAATATTGCAGGCTGAAGGATCTTCACCAGAAGTGTCAAAAGGAGATGGATGACTATGTTGGGTGTATGTATTACTACACCAACGAGTTTGATCTCTGTAGGAAAGAGCAAGAAGCTTTCGAGAAAGTGTGTCCCCTGAAATGAATAATCACAACCTATTGTCATGTTTTAAAATTTATCATCTCTTAATAAATCAAAAACGTTCCTTTTGAATGAGCTTTAATCTCTCTACTCTTTCTTTGTTATTGTCATCATGATGCAGCGTAATGTTGGGTTTTCCCTCCATTAGCCCAAAACCAAAATAATAATAAAATTGGTTAGTATAAGTATGATCCATAAAAGCTCATGAAGAAGAAGTATGTGGAAAGTGGAGAAAGATGAAGAAGTGTGTAGAAAAAGAAGTGTGTAGAAAAGGAAGTGTGTAGAGAAAGAAGTGTGTAGAATTTTTAATAGTTACCTTTCCATTAGTATAAATAGGGGTGTTTAGTTCATTTGTAATCAATCAAGAAAAGCAAAAAAGAAAAACAAGAGAGAAAAACACTTGTAAGAGAGAGTTTCCTAAAATTTCATCTTTGTAGTAAATCCCTTTCCTAAATATTAAGAGTCTTCTTCTTAAACTCTTAGTTGTCTAAATCCCATCTTCATCTCACGAAGAATATTGGGTAATTTTCCCAACAAGTGGTATCAGAGCAAGGTTCAAACATATCCTCAAGATCTCGTGTGATTCAAGATGGAGGCTACCGTTACCGTTGAAGGTGACATGTTCAAACTCACGACAGACAACTACTCTTATTGGAAACCGATGATGGAAGACCACCTTTATTGTAAGGATTTACACGAACCCATCATCATGGAGGAGAAGCCGGAAGGAAAGGATGACAAAACATGGGAAGTACTAAACCGAAAGGCGGTTGCTGTAATCCGTAAGTACATTGACCGATCTCTCTTTGAACATGTATCTACCTATACAAATGCTTATGAATTATGGACAAAGCTTGAGTCTATGATTCAAAAGAAAACGCCTCGAAACAAAGCTCTTCTTGTCCGACGGTTGGTAAAGTTGGAGTACAAGGATGGCCAAAACATGATGGAGCACTTGAATAATTTCAAGGGACTCGTAAATCAGCTTAACAAAGTTGATATGAAGGTTGAAGATGAAATGCAAGCCCTTTTACTCCTTAGTTCACTACCGGAGAGTTGGGACACACTAGTTGTCACTCTAAGCAATTCAGCACCGGAGGGAAAGCTTACCATGGACACCGTCAGTGATAGCCTTCTAAATGAAGAAGTCCGGAGGAAGGAACGAGACTCGAGTTCTTATTCAGAAGCCAACATTGTTGATAGAAGAGGTAGAGAGGAGACTCGTGTTCACAACAGAAGCAGAGGACGAGACCAATCTCGAAGAAGATCCAAGTCACGAACAAGAGTAACCTGCTACTATTGTGGCAAGCCGAACCACATGAAGTCGGAGTGTCGGTTTTTCAAGAAAGATCAACAAGCAGGTAATATTAAACCAGACCGGTTCAATCCTCCGAAGAAGCATGAAGACAAGACTACCACCATTGTTGAAGACCAGAGCAAAGACCTATATCTCGTTGGAGAATGTAATCTTAGCTCTGATGATAGCTCATGGATCGTTGATTCTGGTGCTTCTTTTCACGTCACCCCTCATGGAAGCTTCTTCACAACCTACCAAAGTGGTGACTTTGGTGATGTTCAAATGGGAAACCAAGGAAGAAGCAAGATCGTTGGAAAGGGGGATGTTATTCTTACATCAAACACTGAGTGTAAGATAGTTCTTAAGGATGTGAGACATATTCCCGATATGAGACTCAATCTCATATCAACAGGGAAGCTTGATGATGCCGGTTTTGATAGCCACTTTGGCAGTGGCAAGTGGAAGCTAACCAAAGAGAGTTTGATCATGGCTCGAGGAAGAAAACAAGGCTCATTATACGTAACACAAGCCAAGCTTTGCAAGGAGGAAGTTAATGTTGCAAGCGACGACATGGATACATGGCACCGGAGACTTGGGCATATGAGTGAGAAAGGTCTTAATATACTTTCTCGCAAGAAACTTATTCCTGATATGAGAGGTACGTATCTCACACCATGTCATCATTGCTTATCCGGAAAACAACATAGAGTCGCTTTCCGAAGATCTTCTACACCCACGAGAAGGAAGCATATTCTTGATCTAGTGCATACTGATGTATGCTCCATGTCTGAGAAATCAAATGGAGGTGCATCATATTTCGTCACCTTTATTGATGACCATTCAAGGAAGGTATGGGTATACCTTTTGAAGACAAAAGATCAAGTTCTAGATGCTTTCAAGGAGTTTGTAGCCCAAGCAGAAAGAAGTACGGGTCAAAAACTCAAGTGTGTTCGATCAGACAATGGTGGAGAGTACCGGGGTCCTTTTGAAGCATTCTGCAAAGCTCATGGAATCAGAATGGAGAAGACACCACCAAAGACGCCACAATTGAATGGGCTTGCTGAAAGAATGAATCGGACGATTACAGAAAGAGTTCGGTGCATGCTCTCTCACGCTAAACTACCCAAGCCATTTTGGGGAGAAGCTTTAAAGACTGCAGTGGATATTATAAATCTTACACCATCAGTTCCTTTGGAAGGCGATATTCCGGAGGAAGTTTGGTCGGGTAAGAAGGTCTCCTACAACCATTTAAAGGTGTTCGGGTGTAGAGCATTCGTCCACATTCCTAAGGATGAACGAGCCAAGTTAGACTCTAAAACTAAAGAGTGCATCTACCTTGGTTCACCAAAGGATGATTTTGGCTATCGGCTTTGGGATCCAATTAACAAGAAAGTTATTCGAAGTAGAGATGTTGTTTTCTTCGAAGATCAAACAATCGAAGACATCGATAAATCAAAGACACCAAAGCTAAGGGTTGTAAGGAGTGAAGATTCTCATAAGCCCCAAGATCATGAACAAGTGATTGGAGGAGATGGCGAAGGGGGTCCCATCATGGATCCAAATGGTGATGAAAGTGAAGTAGAAGAAGAGCAAATGGAGCCAGAGGAAGAACATGAGCCAAGAAGATCCGGAAGAGAGACAAGACCATCTGTAAGATACTATCGAGATGAGTATGTGAATCTTACAGATGAGGGGGAGCCACAAAGTTATGAGGAGGCCATAGGAGACATTCACAAAAACAAATGGGTAGAAGCTATGCAAGATGAGATGCAATCCTTGCAAGACAACCGCACCTATGAGTTAATGAAGCTACCAAAAGGAAAGAGAGCCTTGAAAAACAAGTGGGTGTACAAGTTGAAGTATGAGGAGAGAAGCTCAAATCCAAGATACAAAGCCCGATTGGTTGTGAAAGGATTCAACCAGAAGAAAGGCATAGATTTTGAAGAAATATTCTCTCCAGTGGTGAAGATGTCCTCTATCCGAGTGGTTCTTGGTCTAGCAGCGGTCCTAGACTTAGAGATTGAACAAATCGATGTTAAGACGGCCTTTCTACATGGTGACCTCGAGGAGGAAATCTATATGGAGCAACCAGAAGGATTCAAGGTCCCAGGAAAAGAAGACTTGGTATGCCGATTAAAGAAGAGTCTTTATGGTCTCAAGCAAGCCCCAAGACAATGGTACAAGAAGTTTGACTCTTTCATGGTGGATCATAACTTCAAGAAAACCAAGAATGATCATTGCACTTTCATAAAGAGGTACGAAAGCGGTGACTTTCTCATATTATTACTTTATGTTGATGATATGCTGATTGTGGGCCAAGACCGCAACAAGATAGCCGCATTGAAGAATGACTTAGGAAAGTTTTTTGCTATGAAAGATTTGGGGCAAGCTAAACAGATTCTTGGAATGAAGATAACTCGGGACAGGCCAAAGAAACTTTTATGGTTGTCCCAAGAACGATATGTTGAAAGGGTGTTGGAGAGATTCAACATGCACAAAGCAAAGCCGGTAAATACTCCACTTGCTGGACATTTCAAGCTAAATTCAGAACAAAGTCCAACAAGTGAGAAGGAGAAAGAAGAAATGAAGACTACCCCATATGCATCAGCAGTGGGCAGTCTCATGTATGCCATGGTGTGCAACAGACCCGACATTGCCTATGCTGTAGGAGTTGTGAGTCGCTTTCTAGCAAATCCAGGAAAGGAGCATTGGAAAGCAGTTAAATGGATCCTACGCTATCTACGAGGCACAACGAAGAGGTGTCTATGCTTTGGCAATGGAAAACTTGAGTTGAACGGTTACACCGATGCAGATTGGGCTGGTGATAAAGACTCGAGAAAATCAACTTCAGGATTTGTGATTACCTTTGCAGGGGGAGCTGTCTCCTGGCAATCGAAGCTACAAAAGTGTGTTGCCTTATCCACCACGGAAGCAGAGTATATCGCAGCAACGGAAGCATGCAAGGAGATGTTATGGATGAAGAACTTCTTACTTGAGTTGGGAGTAAAGCAAGACAAGTACAACTTACTATGTGACAACCAAAGTGCTATTCACTTAGCAAAGAATCCAGCGTTTCATTCTCGCTCAAAGCACATCGACATTCGGCATCGTTGGATACGAGAAGTTCTTGAAGAGAAGCTCATACATCTCGACAAGGTACACACCGATGAAAATTGGGCAGACTTTATGACGAAGGTATTGCCAATCAAAAAGTTTGAAGACTGCTGCCAAGGTATCAGTGTCGTGACAACTTTGGGCTAAGTCGGGAAGGGGGAGATTTGTTGGGTTTTCCCTCCATTAGCCCAAAACCAAAATAATAATAAAATTGGTTAGTATAAGTATGATCCACTAAAAGCCCATGAAGAAGAAGTATGTGGAAAGTGGAGAAAGATGAAGAAGTGTGTAGAAAAAGAAGTGTGTAGAAAAGGAAGTGTGTAGAGAAAGAAGTGTGTAGAATTTTTAATAGTTACCTTTCCATTAGTATAAATAGGGGTGTTTAGTTCATTTGTAATCAATCAAGAAAAGCAAGAAAGAAAAACAAGAGAGAAAACACTTGTAAGAGAGAGTTTCCTAAAATTTCATCTTTGTAGTAAATCCCTTTCCTAAATATTAAGAGTCTTCTTCTTAAACTCTTAGTTGTCTAAATCTCATCTTCATCTCACGAAGAATATTGGGTAATTTTCCCAACACGTAACATCCTATTTCTATTGGGTTTTGGTTTTCTAGTTTCTTTTTATTCTTGTTCTCGATAAACATTAGTATTCGTAATATTAGAAAGATAATGATTAAAGACTTTAGGATAGAAGGTTAGATCATAATCTTTAAGGACTTAGGTCTTTTTTTATTAGTATAAATATTAAATAGTGAGCTCTTGATTTGTAAGAGCCACAACTTTGATTATTGATTTTATAAAACTTAGAGTTTTGTGTTAAACAACTTTTGAATCTTTAATTATTGATAATTTTGCTTCCTCAGTTGGTATCAGAATCCAGGAGCTTTAATTTTTAATTACTGCTCGATCCAAAGTCATCTCATACGATGACACTTCGTAATCCTATAAACACGATAATCTCGCAAGCTATAAACGTCATAGAAACTACGGCCCATGTTTTTATTCAACAGCAAGGACGACATACTACTCAAATTTCTGAGGAGGATGACGCATATATAGGTTGTAAAAAGCAACATATGAATTCTGGTTTGGCGGACAAGGATTGTCATCGACAATCTCATCACGAGCCACCAGATCGCGATCGAGATAAAGGACACACATATGTAGATCTTGTTGCAACACAGAAAGGACTAACCAATGGCTCTAATTTTATGAGAAAGAAGGCGTTATCTCAAGTTGATGCATGATCAAGAACATTGTTTCAGTGAAATATGTCTTATTGGGAAACATGCATTGGAAAACAAGATAAATTATCTGGAGAAAGAGAAGAACAAGAATATGGAGCATGAGTTGCACGAAACGCGTAAGAAAATTCGCATGTTAAACAACGGATCTTCAACTTTAGACAAGATTTTAAGCATGGGAAAAGCGGAGAAGTCTACAATTGGTCTTGGTTATGAAGGAGGTCCATTGAGTACACAAACTGCTTTTTTGGTCGTAGTAAGTCTATTGAACAAAAGAAAACAAAGGTTTGATTTGGATGATGAGTTTTGTTGCGATGCCATGAGTGGTCTGCTGGAATCGATAGTTTCACAAAAATACTCTGGACCAGAGAATGGGTTGCATGGTGTCATCAATGCTAGTCAGCCGATTGGCACGAAGGACATAAATCTAGCTACAACAACAAATCCGGGTGCCATGTCGATTGTTGCACATCTAAGATTATGTGAACGCCCATGGAAATATTGCAGAGGAACGTTTTATGATAGCCTTGGAGATACATATATTGCGTTCAATGGAACACATAATCCTTTATTTCTTAGGGAAGAGACAATGGATCCATCGGTACCACCCAAGAGAATTGTTAATCTGCCTGCTCAAATATGTCCAGACAAATTGGTAATGATCCGAAGTTATTTGGTGAAGTTACGTTTGTGGACGTAATGTTTGTGATTTTTCCCATGTCTTGTGTATTACTCAAAAGCTTCATTGCAAAATTTCGTCACTATTGGAGCTGATATGTGTTATTGTCACCATCACCACGTATGGGCTCTCATGCATCTTGGCGATCTTTTTTGTGGGAAAAAGGAAACAGAAGATACAAGTAAAGTGGATGTCTCTTATGAGAAAAGTTTGGTGTTTTACATGGGAGATTTAATGGCCATGGGCAAAGATGAGCATGTGAAAATACCAAACTCTTTGCTTCTCAGGGTTCGACGTAGGAGAAATTTCTGAGGATCTTCATGATGATATAGAAGGCTTAGATGCTTCAGCTGCACATATTGCTAACCTCTTATCAAACTGAACCAACAGATGGTAAGCCAACCAAGACTGATACATCCCTCTCCAATACAATCTCTAGCTTAACTTTAAAATGTTAAATGTTGTTTGTTTCTGTCAAAGTTGGGATAGGAGGTTTCAGTATGGGTGCAGCAATAGCTCTCTACTCCACTACGTGCTATGCTCTTGGACGTTATGGATCCGGACATCCTTACGAGCTACTGTAGGACTTAGTGGTTGGCTTCCTGGTTGGAGGTATTTATAATATTCTCTTCAACCCCTTCATGATCACTAGTTAATACAGAGACTAAATATTGAAAACGCAACATAACAATGCAGGAGCTTAAGGAGTAAAATAGAGAGTTCTAATGAGGCTACAAGGCGTGCTGCATCAATACCAGTTATACTTGCACATGGAACTTGTATGTTTACAGCATTATGTAACTTGTGATGTTCAAGCCATATGAAGGGTAACTTGTATACCGAGGTTATAAGTTTAATCTGCTCTACTATGTTTGGTCTGAGATTTTGAGGTTTATTGTTATTGTGTAGGCTTGGTCACTACACGGTGCCTAAGGAAATGGAGGAGATCGTTCACTGGCTCGCTTCAAGGCTTGGTCTTGAGGGATGGCGTTAAGCTCCAAAAGCATCTCCATATCTATGTATACATGGTGTAGAGCATATTATATATAATGGATGGGTTTCTTGGGGTATACGTTTCTGCTCTTTGATTCATGGCTATAAATAATGAAATAAAAGGTTTATTCATACCAAGATCAAAAGATTTTGAGTTTATTATGACATTATTGACTTCCATCAAAAACAAAAAGATAATAATTTCACTCAGCAATCAGAATAACTTCAGCCTCAATCAAAACCTCTAGATTGTTTATTGAGACTTTTGGTTACCAGAGACATCTTTAAGCTTCTGCTCCAGTTCACCTTCCTGGAATTGTACAAAAGGACTTGAGATCATACACCAACACAATGGAAATACAATAAGACGGAAAAGGGTATGCTCTTGGTGAAACTAATTACCTTGTGCATGTTAAGGATGATGTCTGAGCCTCCAATAAACTCTCCCTTGATGAAGATCTGTGGAAACGTAGGCCAAAGGCTGCACACAAGAAAGTTTCACAAATCAGATGCAAGACTAGTGAAGAAATGCTTATGCCCAAGAAGCCTGCCTAAATAGATCATATAAGTTCCCATCATATCTTGTTAGATACTGATAGATATCAAATATCTTTACACGGACTTGGCACGTGCAGAGATGACGTGGACAAGGAAATATAGTAACTGAAAGACTCTCAGTAGTACAG
Organism: Moricandia arvensis; assembly: GCA_905132765.1. Lineage (NCBI taxonomy): Eukaryota > Viridiplantae > Streptophyta > Magnoliopsida > Brassicales > Brassicaceae > Moricandia > Moricandia arvensis. The sequence goes on from CAJHQP010003032.1 coordinate 63,668, forward strand.
AAGGTTTGCCGTTGGATTCTGGAGGCAGCTCGAGATTGAAGAAGACATGTGTATAAATAGGAACGCTCGTGTGATGTGGAGATTATGCTTTGTATGTTGTTGTTCGTAGACGCCATGAGTCTCGGCACGGTCGCCATGAGATCGTCGTGATCAGTCATCTTCGCCATGAGAAGGTGATTGTGATCGGAATCTGCAAAGCTATCTTGTAATTGGTGTATTGATTGATCAATAAGAAGAGTTCATAGAGTTCTTGATATCTAAACTCTATCATTGGTGCGGTGAAACTGAGATCGGATCAAACGCGGTGGTGTGATGGTGTTGACGGAGCAGTGAAGCGATTGACGAAGCGACTTGATCGGAGAGTTTGTCACCGACCGTTACTAGTTACTTGACCAGAATCGAGTAGTGATTCGTGTCAGGATTGGTGTGTTACCTACTGAAGAAGCGGATTACCGTGGTGATTAGTGGAATCAGAGATTTATTGTCGACTGGAGTTAGGTTTTCATCGTAGGATTTTCATCGTATCAAGCGTAACCATGGGAATCGTGGAGGTTCCAGTTTTTTCAGATGTTGAATTGAGGCAGTGGATTTCTTGGATGGAGGATTACTTTGATCGGAAGGGACTCACTGATTTTGAGAAGTTACACATGGCTGATGGATTTATTGTGGGAGAAGCTGAGAGATACATCGATTCACTAAAAACCATCAGTAGCTGGAAAGAGTTGAAGGAAACATTGCTGCTGAAGTTTGGTGCTGATGATGATCCAGAGAAGATGATATTGAAAGCTGAATCTGATAGATGCTACAATGCTCTAATGAACGGTGATACAGAGAAGCGGCCAGGTTTACAGTGGTATTCTAGTGTTTTCAGTTCAGTGGAGCCGACAGTGGAGGTACCATATCTCAACCTGGAACAGAATGAGACCGATTCTCAGTTAGGTTATCGGAAAAGAAAAATGGAAGTTGATCTTCATGTTGATATACCTGTATTCTCTGGGCGTTTTCCTTTTGATTGGATATGCAGAGCTGAGAGGTTCTTTGATTCAGGCAGATACAATGACATGGAGAAGTTGAAACTGATATCTTTGAGTTTTGAGGGATCAGCTTTGCACTGGTTCAACGCAGAAATGGAGAAGGAACAATTCTCTGATTGGTCACAATTCACAGATTGCTTGTTGGAAAGATTTGCAGGGTCTAGTGGTATTGAACCACTTACTGAGATTGCTCTTGTGCCAGCAACATTGAGTTATCCTCCAGAAGGGTTAGGGGAACATCAATTGGCTCCAACAATTTTTCAAGAGACAATCTCAACTGGTGCAACAGACCTATTCGCCAATGTCTTGAGTCATGAGAAAGACAGAGTGAAGAATGAAACAGTTTCAACAGTCGACCAAGAGGACGATTCAACCTATATATTATCAGCTTCACATGTCATAGTAGTGGATGATGAGTTGTCTCTGAATGTGAAAGATGAATCCACTCTAATCGATGAAGTTGTTCTTGAGACAGACATGATGAAGAAGATAACATCATCAACTATAGAAGAAGCAAACGTGACTTTTGGTGACTGCACTGAGACTGAGCAAAAGACTGCTTTGAGTTCTGAAACAGCAGCCACGGGTTGTTTAAAGAGTATCCTTTCGTTTGAGGAGCATGAGCATTTAGTCTTTGCGGACAGTGTTGTTACTTCTCGGATAGGTGCTAATGACACATGTCGAGTGATGCATCCTCTGGAATCATCAGTGGGGGATGATAACCCTGAGAAATATGGTGTTCATGTGTCGTCTTTGTTGTATAAGAAGAAGCAACAGAAGTATCCCAAAGCATGGAAATTTAAGTTCAAAACAAAGAATTTGCAGAGATTCATGCTTAGAAGATGGGTGAACTTAAGACCATTGCTCGAATCTGAAGATTGTGTGGGTCAGCTTGTTGATGAGAAGGATCTCACAGTGTCTGTCTTGAGCAGGAGAATGCTAGGAATAGACCAGCGACATCTCCACTGGTTGCGGGAGTTGAGCGGAGTTAATTGGCAAAGATTTAAGAGATCTCACTTAAACTGCTTGTTTGATTTTGTTGGGGAGCAGAGGTTAGTGAGCTGGTTGCAGATTGTATATGTGTTACGTTGGATAGGGTTGTGTTGTGCAGAACATGTGAAGGACTATCTGGTGTTGCCTGGTATGTTGCAATCTTGCAGTGATCTTAAAATGAGAAGAGTACCAAGTAAGCACCAACGGAGGAAGTTTGTTAAAACTTGGACGTGGAAATACAAATTTCTGCAGCCACTGGGGAACCGTGGTGACCAGTTTGCGATCATGGAACATAAATATATGAACGACATCAGTTCTTACATGATTTCAGAAGAGGATGTGGCAATGGCGATGCAGTGGTTTCAAGGGCACAAAAGGTGTGTTGTAAGGGACATGATACGCTTTATTAAGGGAGATATGAAGTTTCACATGTCGTCCAAATGGAAATCTAAGTCTGAGATTATTTTGAACATGTCAGAGCATATGACGTTTTACGTGATCTATTATCAGCTTGTGCACGAGAGAAAGCATGTCTACTATACACTGTGGCTTGTTCTGCAAACGTCTCCTGCAACCCAGAGGAAGGCTTTGCTGTCTCAGCCTTTGAGTGATCTTCGAAGATATTTTACTGCACTAACCGTGTGTCATACTCCGTTTTTACAGCTTGGGGATCCAATAGAGTGGTGGTGTTTGAAGTTGCAGCGACAAGGATCTTTTCTTGAGAGTGCTTTCATCCTTTTGCTCAGTTCAAGCTTGAGGTCAAGCTTGATTTCAACGGGAGGAGTATATATGCGAATGTTGACTTGCTTGTTGATAATGGATATGTTGATGTGGTTGTTTTCAACAGCATGTGAATCCGATTTTCTTGACAGAAATGTTAGAAAACAGAAGGAGAAGACAGAATTGAGTACACATTTGATGGAACCGAGCATACACTGGATGATCCAAGGGATGATTCATCATCTGCTTAAAGAAAGAAGATTCATTTTATTGATGTGTATCAAGAGACACGGGTTGCAAGTTCTGATACAAGAAAAGCATAGATGGAAGAAGTGGTACAAAACATGGATGTTCAAGTATATAGCTAGACTAAAGCAAGTGCAAGTTCTGCTATTACATGTTGTGCTTAGTCATTGGAGGAGTTCTGGCTTTGTTTGGCATCGCTGGAGAAGTAAGGAGCATGGCAGATGGGTAGAGAGAGATATGCTGGAATCGTTTAGGGGATATAGCTTGTTGTGCTTTCATCTCGTAGAAGCTACATCAAGTGTCAAAAGGATGGTTGGTTCTTTCCATACAAGCTTGTGGGCAAGCTTGTTTTCAAAGGGGGAAGTATTGATAGATATCAAATATCTTTACACGGACTTGGCACGTGCAGAGATGACGTGGACAAGGAAATATAGTAACTGAAAGACTCTCAGTAGTACAGAAGGTTTGCCGTTGGATTCTGGAGGCAGCTCGAGATTGAAGAAGACATGTGTATAAATAGGAACGCTCGTGTGATGTGGAGATTATGCTTTGTATGTTGTTGTTCGTAGACGCCATGAGTCTCGGCACGGTCGCCATGAGATCGTCGTGATCAGTCATCTTCGCCATGAGAAGGTGATTGTGATCGGAATCTGCAAAGCTATCTTGTAATTGGTGTATTGATTGATCAATAAGAAGAGTTCATAGAGTTCTTGATATCTAAACTCTATCAGATACATAAAGCTTTACAGAACCCATGACAGAACAAGACGGTAATATGGCAAAAAAAACATTGAGAATGAGACTATACAATATGAAAAGCATAATCAGACCTGAAGATTTCACAGCATTTTTCAACTCTTGATCTTCAAGAATGTTTCTAGCACCAATAGGAACATCTGAACAACATAACTCACATCACGTTAGATTCAGAGCCTCAAAAGAAAAAAAAAGGAAGGCTTCAATTTCATCTACAAAGTAGACATCAAAAACTTACTATATTGTTGAAGAACTCTTACGGCTAGTGAGCTAAACCCACACTGAGGAGATTCTGGAACTCCTTTCATGTAAATCATAACAGGATTTTCCTTCACATCCTATATAACCCAAAGCCAAACATTACAGCAAACAACTCTAACCAGATGCAAATTTCGAAACTAGCACAAAACATCAAATCTAAAAAGCTCCAAGTTTACATGCTCAACAATATCCTTTAACGAATCCGGGAACCAGAAGGGACTTTCTGTGTAGGCTTGAAGTCATCATGTGCGTCTGAATCACTGGGCACTGTAGAGGAGTATCTCATCATCCCATTTTGGTAGACAGATGCAGATGCCTGCAAACATAAACCATATGATTGAACCGTTGAATCTCACTCTAAACAGGCAGGACATACAAACATCAGATTACTAATCTCATCAACGAGTAGCTAACGTAGTGTTACCCATACAGGTTCAATTAACAGCAGGATCAAAACCCACAAGGCGTTTACTTAAAGAGATGAGAAAGAAACAACCTTTAAGTGAATTTGAGATTGCAAAAGAGAAACCCAATTGAGAGCACATCAAAGAGAAACTAACCAATCTGGTAGAACGAAGAGCCTGAAGGCTAGCGAATCCTTTAAGAAACTTGCTCGACAAAGCAGCCGCCATCTCTAAATCAATCAGAGATTTCTTCAATCCACAACAAAAAGTTTCGAGCTTTTGATCTGTAAAGTATCAAGAACGGTAAAGGTAAAAAGTCAGAGAGGAACAAGGGAAGATGGAAGAAGAACCGTGAGGACTGAGGAGCTGTCTTACCTGCTGGCTAACGAACGGGACGGAACGGAACGGGACGGGACGTGATGGAGCGGAACGGAACGGAACGGGACGGGACGGGACGGAACGGGACAGAAGGGGACGGGACGGAACGGGACAGAAGGGGACGGGACGGAACGGGACGGAACGGGACGGAACGGGACGGAACGGGACGGGACGGGACGGGACGGGACGGGACGGGACGGGACGGAACGGGACGGAACGGGACGGGACGGAACGGGACGGAACGGGACGGGACGGAACGGGACGGGACGGGACGGAGCGGGACGGGACGGGACGGAGCGGGACGGGACGGGACGGGACGGGACGGGACGGGACGGGACGGGACGGAGCGGGACAGAATGGGACGGAACGGGACGGAACGAGACGGGACGGGACGGAACGGGACGGAACGGAACGGGACGGAACGGAACGGAACGGGACGGGACGGAACGGAACGGGACGGGACGGAACGGGACGGGACGGGACGGAACGGGACAGAACGGGACGGAACGGAACAGAACGGGACGGACAGTTTTAAAACTTTTTAGGGCTCTCGATATGTTGCCCAAAAAAACAAAAGGGCTCTCGACGAGAATTGCTAACACGACTGCTTCTCACTCGAGTAACCGAGCAAGATGCAAATCATTGTTGCCAAGCTTCTTGTTGTTAGCCTTATCTTACTCCCCAATGAAGCAAGATGCAAATAGATTTGGCTTTGTAACCCTAATTATTATTATAACACATTGTTGGGAAAATTACTCAATATTCTTCGTGAGATGAAGATGGGATTTAGACAACTAAGAGTTTAAGAAGAAGACTCTTAATATTTAGGAAAGGGATTTACTACAAAGATGAAATTTTAGGAAACTCTCTCTTACAAGTGTTTTCTCTCTTGTTTTTCTTTCTTGCTTTTCTTGATTGATTACAAATGAACTAAACACCCCTATTTATACTAATGGAAAGGTAACTATTAAAAATTCTACACACTTCTTTCTCTACACACTTCCTTTTCTACACACTTCTTTTTCTACACACTTCTTCATCTTTCTCCACTTTCCACATACTTCTTCTTCATGGGCTTTTAGTGGATCATACTTATACTAACCAATTTTATTATTTTGGTTTTGGGCTAATGGAGGGAAAACCCAACAAATCTCCCCCTTCCCGACTTAGCCCAAAGTTGTCACGACACTGATACCTTGGCAGCAGTCTTCAAACTTTTTGATTGGCAATACCTTCGTCATAAAGTCTGCCCAATTTTCATCGGTGTGTACCTTGTCGAGATGTATGAGCTTCTCTTCAAGAACTTCTCGTATCCAACGATGCCGAATGTCGATGTGCTTTGAGCGAGAATGAAACGCTGGATTCTTTGCTAAGTGAATAGCACTTTGGTTGTCACATAGTAAGTTGTACTTGTCTTGCTTTACTCCCAACTCAAGTAAGAAGTTCTTCATCCATAACATCTCCTTGCATGCTTCCGTTGCTGCGATATACTCTGCTTCCGTGGTGGATAAGGCAACACACTTTTGTAGCTTCGATTGCCAGGAGACAGCTCCCCCTGCAAAGGTAATCACAAATCCTGAAGTTGATTTTCTCGAGTCTTTATCACCAGCCCAATCTGCATCGGTGTAACCGTTCAACTCAAGTTTTCCATTGCCAAAGCATAGACACCTCTTCGTTGTGCCTCGTAGATAGCGTAGGATCCATTTAACTGCTTTCCAATGCTCCTTTCCTGGATTTGCTAGAAAGCGACTCACAACTCCTACAGCATAGGCAATGTCTGGTCTGGTGCACACCATGGCATACATGAGACTGCCCACTGCTGATGCATATGGGGTAGTCTTCATTTCTTCTTTCTCCTTCTCACTTGTTGGACTTTGTTCTGAATTTAGCTTGAAATGTCCAGCAAGTGGAGTATTTACCGGCTTTGCTTTGTGCATGTTGAATCTCTCTAACACCCTTTCAACATATCGTTCTTGGGACAACCATAAAAGTTTCTTTGGCCTGTCCCGAGTGATCTTCATTCCAAGAATCTGTTTAGCTTGCCCCAAATCTTTCATAGCAAAAAACTTTCCTAAGTCATTCTTCAATGCGGCTATCTTGTTGCGGTCTTGGCCCACAATCAGCATATCATCAACATAGAGTAATAATATGAGAAAGTCACCGCTTTCGTACCTCTTTATGAAAGTGCAATGATCATTCTTGGTTTTCTTGAAGTTATGATCCACCATGAAAGAGTCAAACTTCTTGTACCATTGTCTTGGGGCTTGCTTGAGACCATAAAGACTCTTCTTTAATCGGCATACCAAGTCTTCTTTTCCTGGGACCTTGAATCCTTCTGGTTGCTCCATATAGATTTCCTTCTCGAGGTCACCATGTAGAAAGGCCGTCTTAACATCGAGTTGTTCAATCTCTAAGTCTAGGACCGCTGCTAGACCAAGAACCACTCGGATAGAGGACATCTTCACCACTGGAGAGAATATTTCTTCAAAATTTATGCCTTTCTTCTGGTTGAATCCTTTCACAACCAATCGGACTTTGTATCTTGGATTTGAGCTTCTCTCCTCATACTTCAACTTGTACACCCACTTGTTTTTCAAGGCTCTCTTTCCTTTTGGTAGCTTCATTAACTCATAGGTGCGGTTGTCTTGCAAGGATTGCATCTCATCTTGCATAGATTCTACCCATTTGTCTTTGTGAATGTCTCCTATGGCCTCCTCATAGCTTTGTGGCTCCCCCTCATCTGTAAGATTCACATACTCATCTCGATAGTATCTTACAGATGGTCTTGTCTCTCTTCCGGATCTTCTTGGCTCATGTTCTTCCTCTGGCTCCATTTGCTCTTCTTCTTCTTCACTTTCATCACCATTTGGATCCATGATGGGACCCCCTTCGCCATCTCCTCCAATCACTTGTTCATGATCTTGGGGCTTATGAGAATCTTCACTCCTTACAACCCTTAGCTTTGGTGTCTTTGATTTATTGATGTCTTCGATTGTTTGATCTTCGAAGAAAACAACATCTCTACTTCGAATAACTTTCTTGTTAATTGGATCCCAAAGCCGATAGCCAAAATCATCCTTTGGTGAACCAAGGTAGATGCACTCTTTAGTTTTAGAGTCTAACTTGGCTCGTTCATCCTTAGGAATGTGGACGAATGCTCTACACCCGAACACCTTTAAATGGTTTTAGGAGACCTTCTTACCCGACCAAACTTCCTCTGGAATATCGCCTTCCAAAGGAACTGATGGTGTAAGATTTATAATATCCACTCCAGTCTTTAAAGCTTCTCCCCAAAATGGCTTGGGTAGTTTAGCGTGAGAGAGCATGCACCGAACTCTTTCTGTAATCGTCCGATTCATTCTTTCAGCAAGCCCATTCAATTGTGGCGTCTTTGGTGGTGTCTTCTCCATTCTGATTCCATGAGCTTTGCAGAATGCTTCAAAAGGACCCCGGTACTCTCCACCATTGTCTGATCGAACACACTTGAGTTTTTGACCCGTACTTCTTTCTGCTTGGGCTACAAACTCCTTGAAAGCATCTAGAACTTGATCTTTGGTCTTCAAAAGGTATACCCATACCTTCCTTGAATGGTCATCAATAAAGGTGACGAAATATGATATACCTCCATTTGATTTCTCAGACATGGAGCATACATCAGTATGCACTAGATCAAGAATATGCTTCCTTCTCGTGGGTGTAGAAGATCTTTGGAAAGCGACTCTATGTTGTTTTCCGGCTAAGCAATGATGACATGGTGTGAGATACGTACCTCTCATATCAGGAATAAGTTTCTTGCGAGAAAGTATATTAAGACCTTTCTCACTCATATGCCCAAATCTCCGGTGCCATATATCCATGTCATCGCTTGCAACATTAACTTCTTCCTTGCAAAGTTTGGCTTGTGTTACGTATAATGAGCCTTCTTTTCTTCCTCGAGCCATGATCAAACTCTCTTTGGTTAGCTTCCACTTGCCACTGCCAAAGTGGCTATCAAAACCGGCATCATCAAGCTTCCCTGTTGATATGAGATTGAGTCTCATATCGGGAATATGTCTCACATCCTTAAGAACTATCTTACACCCAGTGTTTGATGTAAGAATAACATCCCCCTTTCCAACGATCTTGCTTCTTCCTTGGTTTCCCATTTGAACATCACCAAAGTCACCACTTTGGTAGGTTGTGAAGAAGCTTCCATGAGGGGTGACGTGAAAAGAAGCACCAGAATCAACGATCCATGAGCTATCATCAGAGCTAAAATTACATTCTCCAACGAGATATAGGTCTTTGCTCTGGTCTTCAACAATGGTGGTAGTCTTGTCTTCATGCTTCTTCGGAGGATTGAACCGGTCTGGTTTAATATTACCTGCTTGTTGATCTTTCTTGAAAAACCGACACTCCGTCTTCATGTGGTTTGGCTTGCCACAATAGTAGCAGGTTACTCTTGGTCGTGACTTGGATCTTCTTCGAGATTGGTCTCGTCCTCTGCTTTTGTTGTGAACACGAGTCTCCTCTCTACCTCTTCTATCAACAATGTTGGCTTCTGAATAAAAACTCGAGTCTCGTTCCTTCCTCCGGACTTCTTCATTTAGAAGGCTATCGCTGACGGTGTCCATGGTAAGTTTTCCCTCCGGTGCTGAATTGCTTAGAGTGACAACTAGTGTGTCCCAACTCTCCGGTAGTGAACTAAGGAGTAAAAGGGCTTGCATTTCATCTTCAACCTTCATATCAACTTTGTTAAGCTGATTTACGAGTCCCTTGAAATTATTCAAGTGCTCCATCATGTTTTGGCCATCCTTGTACTCCAACTTTACCAACCGTCGGACAAGAAGAGCTTTGTTTCGAGGCGTTTTCTTTTGAATCATAGACTCAAGCTTTGTCCATAATTCATAAGCATTTGTATAGGTAGATACATGTTCAAAGAGAGATCGGTCAATGTACTTACGGATTACAGCAACCGCCTTTCGGTTTAGTACTTCCCATGTTTTGTCATCCTTTCCTTCCGGCTTCTCCTTCATGATGATGGGTTCGGGTAAATCCTTACAATAAAGGTGGTCTTCCATCATCGGTTTCCAATAAGAGTAGTTGTCTGTCGTGAGTTTGAACATATCACCTTCAACGGTAACGGTAGCCTCCATCTTGAATCACCCGAGATCTTGAGGATATGTTTGAACCTGGCTCTGATACCACTTGTTGGCAAAATTACCCAATATTCTTCGTGAGATGAAGATGGGATTTAGACAACTAAGAGTTTAAGAAGAAGACTCTTAATATTTAGGAAAGGGATTTACTACAAAGATGAAATTTTAGGAAACTCTCTCTTACAAGTGTTTTCTCTCTTGTTTTTCTTTCTTGTTTTTCTTGATTGATTACAAATGAACTAAACACCCCTATTTATACTAATGGAAAGGTAACTATTTAAAATTCTACACACTTCTTTCTCTACACACTTCCTTTTCTACACACTTCTTTTTCTACACACTTCTTCATCTTTCTCCACTTTCCACATACTTCTTCTTCATGGGCTTTTAGTGGATCATACTTATACTAACCAATTTTATTATTTTGGTTTTGGGCTAATGGAGGGAAAACCCA
>CAJHQP010003033.1:0-74034 GCA_905132765.1 Moricandia arvensis
AATAAAACATTAAATAATATATAAAAGGTTACAGCCAATCCATTATTATTAACTGATTTAAAGTTTTTTTTGTTAAAAAAACTGAATTTTAAGTTGAAAATCCGTAACTAATCCGAATTTAACATATTTCCGATGAAGAATTTTAATGTTGCAGTTGATATTGTCTGTCTTAGATGCATGCATGTGATATCGATCTCGTGTTAACAACAATATCTTATTTAGAAGGTCTTACATATTTCTTATTGGTGTAAAATGCTCGTCAATTTATGTTTACTGTTAGTGGATATAACACACCACCCTGCACAATGTGTAATATCCACCCTAGAAAAATCAATCGATCTGAATCTCGACGGCCACCGGCGTGATGATGTTCGTCGCCGACTAGGCTACCTTGCTGCTCACCGTGGTGTCGTCTCTCTCATCCTCTTGCATGCAACATTCTTCCCCTGCTTCTATGGGCGTAATATGGCTATCTCAACACACTACAGACAGAAACTGCTACTCAATACATAACCCCAAGCCAAGGACTCTGAACTCTCATGTGTCTTCTTCTATCCTCAAGCCATGATCTCCCTGACTTCCAGAGCACTAGTACACGAATGTTCAAGCCAGCGAAGACCCTCAGCCTCTGTCTATGCCGTTTCACTAGCTTTGCAATCCCGCACCCTCAGTTCTATGGTCACGTCGAACTCTCTGGTGGAACTGATCGTAAGAGAGCTCGGGCTCTCGCTGGCACTGCATCCCAGAAGCCAGCACTTTGAAAGAGTTGCGAGATAGCTCAGCGTCAGTCACTGCTCTTGGCCATCTCAGTTGCTGCGAGACCAAATAATATTGAGGTCAACGAACACCATCTCTCTCATCTGAAAATGCTCCTCAAGCATTCAGCCATACTTGTTCGCTTCTTAGTCATGGAACGCCAAAACCACTCTGTCTCTTCAAAACTCCTCTCACTACCTCTGACCGAGTACTCCTCGAGACTCATGATCCTGCTAGTCATCGGAATCAATTTAGCGGCTCTTTTGGCATCTCTCAATGTCGAGCATTTTAAACAAGCAAGCGACGAACAAGCACCCAACTCGCTCTCTCCAACCACGATGATAAACTATCCTCCTCCAGATTAAATAGCCGAGGGAAGTCTCCGATCCCATGGCGCTGCAAGGCTAAGTCCTCAATCACGGAATCTCTATCGGGCAGCTACTCCAACGTATAGATTTGACGCGTACACCTGAGGTATCTATCCCTTCTGTAAGCTACTTAGATAGGTCCTGAGGCGTCAATACGATGGAGTATATCGTAGGTAGTTCATAGGTGTCTCTACCTCCAGTGGTCTTGTGCATAGTTGCTGGTGAATAGAATTTGGCGAGAAGCTGTAAAATTACTCCAGAAGCTGGTGATTCTTCGTTGTTCACATCCGCTCACCAACCTACTCGTAAATGATGATTCATTCAGCGAGGAGAGTATGCATATTGATGATTGTACTCTTTGTATTGCCGTGGACTCTCGGAAAGGAATCTTTCAAGTTCCTGGAAATCTCTACTCTCTTCCGAGTTTAGACGTTAATTTGAGACATCCCTGATTGATTGCTATCAAGATAGAATCAGTCATGTTGCCTCAGTCTTAGGAGAAACTATACTAACGCATGAAGCCTTGCGACTTGATCCTACTAGTATGGGAGAAGAAGCAAAGGTGTTAGTTGAGATGGACTGGATAGAGATTTCCCCAAGCTATATGCTCTCTGATGCATAAACCAGGGAGCATATCCTTGCTTAATGTTGATTACACGTGGATTCCATCTACATGTGAGAGGTGTGTGTAACTTAGGCCACAACGCGAAGAGATGTCTCTATCTTCTAAGCCTATCGCAGGCATTACAACCTTGCCCCATCAAATAAAGAAGATACCAGTGTTGTGTCCCTGTTGTGGATATTGCATCTCTATCCTCACACACAGTGCATAATGCTGACTCCTCACCACCAGCTCTCCACCGAGAAGGCGAACAAAAATCTCTCACGAATACTTATTGCTTCTGCCTGTTCAGAGCTGGCTTGCAACCTGTCTTCTGGAGTTTGTTCCTGAGCTCCTTCGACTTCTGCAAATGCAGCTGATGGCCTGCCAAGATTACACCAGTAACAACGTTCACATCTATCTCTTCTTCTTCTCTTTGCTCAAAAGGAGAACCAAGCTGCATCTCCTACTCACTCAACACTTATCCATATTAGTAGCATCACAGTCTACTCCCACTACAACATCACATTATGGAGTTTTCTCCACAAGCATTATCAACAACAAGGTCAAGGCCCATCGTTAGTTGTTGGCATCCCTGTAACCACATCACCTCAAGTTAGTGATTTGAGAGTCCTCCTCGATTCACTGCTGACAGGAGTTGTGGATGAAGTTGAGAGACAGAACTAGTAACTCTCCTAGCCTATGACAAGGGTAGCGGAGTGGAGCAAACCTCCTATCAATACCAAGACATGAGATGGGAAGATGCTCGAGGAAAGCAAACATAGGCCAACTGGTCGGTCCGATCGGTTCTTAGCACTAGCTATTTCATATCTTTATTGCTTTGCTGGCTTCTCTTAGTCTCTACTATATGTTCCATAGGTTTGAGATTTTAATCCTTCAGTAAAGCTTGGCTTAGCTTTTATGCGCAAACTTTATACAAACTATAGCACTTTGTCTTATCTCTGACTGTACTAGTTTTATGTTTTAATTGAAAGCCTTAATTCACAAATTATGTTACTGTTTAGACTATGTGCATAAGTTTCTTTGTGTACGATTATGTTATAGATTTTTCTACGTGTGATAGAAGATAAATTTATCTGTCAACAAAATATGTCACAAATCAAATACACCCATAATAACAAAGATTGTGCAAGATTTGGTAACAAGGGGTCACACTCAAATACTCCGCGTTCATCCGTAGAGTTTGGATAATATATATATACTATATATATATAATCCGATTAATTTTGTCTATGTAAGAAACACGCTACATACGTGGTCGTATGATCACGTATTTAGGAAAAACTGCACTCGACAGTAGTGTGCATCATGGGATGCCGCTGCCGTAGGGATGCTGGTAAAAATATTTAGCACCATTCTTCCAAAACGTCAATGTAGATTTCCCGTTAGTAGTTTTCCTTTCTGTTGTCATAAACATTTCATTTATTGATTATATATGTTATAACATAACTGTGTGATAGTCCCTCTTCTTTTTTCTTTTTTGAGAAAAAATGATGTCGCTCTTTCTTGCAAACCTGTGTTAGCGAGAATCCTTTGCGTGTTTGTTCATTGTAGGTTTTCTCCTGTTCTCTTCATATTGCTTTTTCAGTAAACAAAAAAAGGAACTCAACAAGCTTCGGGATGTCCATAGAATGTACTACTTCATTTACTGTTTCTTTTTTATGGCGCAACGCAATAGGTATCATTCACCTCATGTTCTTGGGTTATGATTGAAACTTACAGCGAATCTAACCTCTTAATAATACAATGAGATTATCTAATATCCACCTCGGACATTAACATGGACGTAACGCTACCCAGACTTCTGTCACATTGTACATTTCAACCATGCACAAACTTCAGCCCGATTCGGGAACAAAGTCTTCTCTAAAAGACCACACTAATTCGACTTCATGATGCGAAAGCAATTACGTAAGCTCAGATGCGACAAAGACACAATTGAGTATGTTGTGATTTGCAAAATAGTTTTAGCTTTGTATTGTCATATATATATCATGCATTAATCTATATTATTTTTGCATTTAGAGTCGGTATTACCGATAGTCTTCATTTGCATCTTGTAGAGGTGTTGGGCATGAGCTATTTGGAGTTTTGGAGATGATTAGAACACAAAAGGAGCACAAGAGACAATCAATCGATCAGAATTCAAATACATGGAACAAACTGGATCGAGTCGATCCAAGAAAGCCGAGAGCAAATGGGAAAAAGTGACATCGCATCGCATCTGAAGTCCAGATCGTATCGCATTGGACATGCACCGCATCCGATCCATTTATACCAAAAAATGATCGAGTCGATTGGACTTCTGAATATAACGTGTGCTTTCACAAAGACAATACACACGGTATCGATCGATCCGTTTTGGACAAAAAACAGATCGACTCCCGATCCGGACAAAGCCTGTGTGTCACTTTTTCATCGATGTGCTGACGCAGTTTGGTGGATCAAAATGGCTAACTTCTCTACCTTTTCTGAAGAGCCAAGTCTACATTTGCCTTTGTGAAGGTCCAAAAGGATGTGGCAAAAATGCTAAGTGAAAGAGGAAACCAATCATGGACAAGCCCAAGTGTCGGGCGTGCACGCACCACCGAAGAAGTTGCCGATAGCACAGACGATCCAAACTCGTCGATACGGGCAAATCAACACTACAGAACCGGACAACTCGCCGGTGTGGCGACGAAGTGTGTATATTTAGATCTGAGATCATTGACTTTGTAACATGGCGGGGTGGGTTGTCTTCAGCCTATAAATAGAACCCCAAACCCATGGCAAAACACGCACCATCTTCTTCTGAGGTCTACTTCTGTCTAATAGAGTTTTTATCACTTTCATTCTAAGTCTGTGTTTGCATCTCTATTTTGTTAAGAGCTGCTATACTAATTGTCTTCTTATGGATCTTGAGAGTGTTCTCTGAAGTTTATGCTTATAAAGTCTTGTTTCTTTAGTCATTCTCTATCATCTACATTCTGATTCTCTTATTTTCATATAGATATCATCTTGATATACTTCTATCATCATGGGATTAAGTGTAAACAAGATGATTTGTGAGTAGTCATCGCTAGCGATCAATGCGCGTTAGATAGATTAAAGGCGGTGGTAGAAAAGAGTTAGATGTCTAAGATGATAAATGCTTAAAAATTTCTATGCTTACTAAGTGATTCTTATGCTAGATTGAATTTTGGCCATTTGTTAATCTAGATCCTATAGTGTTGTAGGGCATCGAAAGTGTGTTTGCATTATGCTTGCAAACAACTTAGTATTGCTCTAGTAGAACAAAACCGAACGGAAGTCTGATGTTTAGTTGCTAGCGATGGCTAGTCAGCACTAAGTCTTAAGTGTATGTCTTGACGTGAACAACACGAACGGAAGTTGATGGATAGTTCAGCTGCTAATTGCATAAGGCGTTCTCTACCATCTGAAGTGGATTAACCATATATTGAATGAGTTCTAGGCCTATAGAAAAGATATGCTATTGAAGTAGACGACCTTGATTAGAACTCACCCACCACCTCAAATCGATACCTACTAGTACCCATTGGTTCTTCTTTGTTTAATTTGTATTAAAACTATAATCATCACATTGTTTCTGGCTACAACACAACCATATTAGATGCATTTAGATTAATGCACAACCTGTACTCTCTCTGCTCTCCACACTCAGCTTAGGCATTGGATTGACATCCTTCTAGTACTACATTGATTTGCTCTAACAGGATAAAAATTCGGCTAGCTTATCACCAGATGCGCAAAATACATTGCGCTACAGAGTTGTTGGTCCAAAAAATCGACTTGAAATTCATGTCCCAACAACATCAACCTGTAGGCATATTCCAAGCTAGTCTCGCCTCACCGGTTATCACTGCCTTGATCCTTAGCCATGGAGACGGACAAACTCATCCGTAATGGAAAATCAAGCTTTGGTAGCAAACACGAAACAATTCCACTTTCCAAACTTCATAGGTGTGGAGCTCGTACCACCCGTTAGAGCATAGCACCCTTCTTTGGTGATGGGATGTAAAGTTTCCTCCATGTACCGCCATAGGGTAAGCTTCTCCGATTGACTACTCCATCGTCGTCAGACCCTAGTATCTATTGACCACAATAACCAAAAGTCAAACCCTTTCCGCCGATCGTTCTTGCTCTCCTCCAAATGTCTCACCGCCTCACCGGGAGAAGATCCATGGCATAGGAGGCGTCTCACCAAATCACGCGCTGCCATTATCGGGGAGTCACTAGAGATCTGTAAAGAGAAAATCAGATTTGGCTCGTCCTCAGCTCTAAAAGCCGACTCTCTCCTCTTCCGTCACCAAAAAGGTCGCGCCGTTTCTCTAGAGGAGGTCGAATGTCGTCACCGTAGAAAATCTAAAGAATCTATGGTTGGTTTTCGACGAGCCCAGAACAAACAAGCAATGAGACTAAAGGGAAAGAGAAAGAGCAAAGAAAAAGGAGAATTAAAGGGAAAGGAGGAGCCTCTAGTGTTGCCATCACCAATCCGGAGATAGATTAACGACGTTGAGTTCTAAAGAGGAATGAGAACAATTTTAGAGAGAGGGGTTTTTTATTTGGTTACTACTTCATTTAGAGCATGTTTATTAGTGGCTCTTAACAAGAGTTTTAGCCCATCAATGATCGTTTTTAAAAGAAGGTATTTATCAAAGAAGCGTGTCTTAATTAAGAGTGGGAAGCAACGTCTCTTAAGGGGCACATGTCTTGTTCTCGTTGGACCGATGATCGGTGGAATGTGGATTCGCATTTCTTTTTTTCTTCTTTTTGTTCTCTCTCTCTCGGTTTCTCTCCTCTCCTCGCCGAAACGGAGACTAATCTTCCTCTCGGTGCATCTCGTCGGCAAAACGGGTAGATCTCTAACGATGGGTCTCCTCGGGGAAGGAAGACGGCGACTCATCTATCGGTTGCTGAGCTCGCCAAAACGGCGACTACTCTCCCTATCGGTAGCTCTTGTCGACGAAATGAGTAGATCTCTATCGGTGGGTCTCGTCGGGGAAGTAAGACGGTGGCTTGTCTATCGGTTGCTGACCTCGCCGAAACGGTGACTACTCTCCTTATTGGTGGCTCTCGTCGACGAAACGGGCACGTGTCTCTCGGTGGGTCTCGTCGGGCATGTCTCATACGGCGTCTTGTCTATCGGTTGCTCTCCTCCAGCAAGGAAAACCGCGATCTCTCCCTCGTGGTGGTTCTGTGAGGCGAAGACGGTGCTCCTCTTTGTCAATTGAAGGTAAAGGTGAGTTAATATGTATTTATGTTTGAATATTTCAATCATGCATGTATTTTAGATTGTACTTCTTTATCGTGAATCTTAATATAGAAATCCTCTAATTTTTTTATTGTTTTTTGTCTTTGTGACCAGAGATGGATTGATCAAGAGGCATGACCCAGATTCTTCAGAGAAAAGGCCCACGATTGTCATACAGGTAAAACTCTTCTCTTTGCTTTGATGAATAAGATAAAAAGTTTATCTTGTCTCTGTTGAATTGGATTAAAACATAAATGATATCGTTGGTAGTTGGTGAGTTATGTTGCGATTGATGTAGATTTTTATTCATGTTTGCATAGAATTGAATCCTCGGTTAGTGTTAGGTTAGATAGTAAATATAGGTTTGTGAATGTGATTGTACTATTAGTTTGAAATGTGATTGGACTGTAACATGTCTTTGCTCGGTTGAATGTGATTATACTAATAGCTGTTATTAGACGGTAATTGAATAGTAGTTTTGTAGTTAACGAGTTTAGTCTAGTTTGAAATGAACTGAATGGTAGTTTTGTGTTAGGTTAGATAATAAATATAGTGGTTAGTGTAAGATAATAGTTGGCTTAGGTAATAATGGTGTTATGGTTGGTTTTAAGACTGAAATGAATGGTGTTATGGTTGGTTGTGATCAATGCTTGATCCTTCTGTTCAATCTATAAAACGTGTTCTTCTCTTCCCTCTTTCTCACCTTTCTTCATTTCTTTATCTCTTCCTTGTTTAAAAGTTATTGTCTTCCCACTTTCTCAGCTTCCTTCTTTTCTTTCTCTCTTCCTTGAGCTTCCTTCGGTATGGATTCCTATACATCTTCTGGAACTTCAAAGTTTGTTGAACTACTCAGTCAACAAACTGTTACCTTCGGTAACTATGAGATTCAGTCCAACTATCTTCATCACAAGTTCCATTTCTAGGCAGTCTAGGCACTGAAGCTTCGAACTTTGATGGAGAGACAGCTGCAGCGCGAAGAGAACAACACAAATGGACGCCATCTGATGATGTTGTTCTCATCAACTCGTGGTTGAACACGAGCAAAGATCATATGGTTGGCAACGAGCAAAAATCAGGAACTTTTTGAAGAGAATTGCTTCATACTTTGCGGTAAGTCCTCAGGTTGTTGGGTCCGAGGTGAGGGAAGCAAGCCACTGCAAGCAACGTTGGCATAAGATCAATGATCTTGTGTGCAAATTTTGTGGCTCCTACGAGGCTGCTACTAGAGAGAAAACCAGCGGGAAAAATGAGAATGATATTCTCAAACAAGCTCATCAAATTTTCTACACCAATCACAAGAAGAAATTCACTCTTGAACACGCATGGAACGAGCTACGCAACGACCAGAAGTGGTGTGAACTTTATAAAAACAATGGGATCTCGAAGAAGAGGAAGTGTGAGGATGGTGCAGATTCATCTGCCTCTGAAGCAACTGCGAGCAAACGTCCCGCGGGTGTAAAGGCCTTAAAGGCGAGTGGTAAGAAGACTGTGGTGGAGGAGAACGTGGATTTGAAGGGGTTTCAGAGTATGTGGACAATAAAATAGCAGGATTTAGCAATGAAAGAACGGTTGTCTAAGATAAGCTTGCTTGACAGTCTTATTGGAAAAAAGAACCTTTAGCTGAGTATGAAGAAGCCCTCAAAAAAGCTCATCAATGACATGTTGTCTAGTTAGTTAGCTTTGTTTTCCAAGTTAAGAAAATTATGTTTTTTGTTGTCCAAGTTAAAAAAATTCTATTTCTTGTTGTCTTTGTTGTTCTGTTTTTTGTTGTTCAAGTTTAAAAATTATGTTTGTTGTTGTTGTTTAAATTGATCTTCTTCTTGCGGAAATGTTGCAGTTTAAATTTATGTTCTTGCTGTCTTTGTCTTGTTGTGTTTGTTGTCCTGTTATGCTAATTGTTTATATTTATCTTGTAATGCAGACAGAGAAGAGTACACGTGAGTGCAGGCTTCTTGTATCACGAGAGTGTTTAAAGGTCACGGGAAGTCCTTTTTGTAGTACACGTGAGTGCAGTCCTTGTTGTAGTACATGTTAGTGCAAACTTGTATCAGTAGAGGTCATGGGAAAGTTGTTGGTCCTTGTTGTAGTCTTGTATCACGAGAGTGTTGTAGTGTTGTTGTAGATTTGTAGTGTTGTATGCTTGTATTTATTTGCATCAGAAATACTCTTATAAATTGTGTTCTCCAATCTTTCCATACTTGTAGAAATCTCTCCTACTTTCTTTCGACAATGAGAAACACACTTATTAAAATTTGAAACAAATTTCTTCTTTTCTCATCACAAATTTATTATTTTCTCATCACAAATTTATTATTTTCTCATCACAAACACAACCATCGTAACTCCATTTTCTCAATTCTTATCACAACAACAAGCTAAATCAATTTTCATCTCATGGCATCTTTTTCTCATAACAATTTTGAGGGTTCAGTGGATGAAAGTTTTGATCAATTTTTTTATCAACAGTTTGATCAAGCATTTGAGAATTTGTGCAATGATTTCAGTGATCAAGAACACGAAAGGAAGACAAGAAAAAAGAGTTTTTACCGAAAGAAATTGTGAAGAAGGCCATCTCCGGTTATGGAATGATTCTTTCAATGACTCTCCAACATATCTAGAAAATCTACTCAGACGACGATTTAGAATGAACAAGTCATTGTTCATGCATATTGTTGATCGCCTCTCCAATGAAGTTCAGTTCTTTCGTCATAAGAAAGACGTTACCGGAAGGCTTGGTCTCTCAACACTTCAAAAGTGTATAACATCTATTCGTGTGTTGGCATATGGTTTTGCGCTTGATGCGGTCGACGAACACCTCATGCTCGGTGCAACCACTACTCGATTATGTGTGGAAAATTTTGTGGAAGCAATAATAAATTTGTTCGGCGATGAGTACCTAAGAAGACCAACACCAGATAATCTTCAACGTCTACTTTATATTGGAGAACTTCGTGGATTTCCCGGGATGATAAGAAGTATCGATTGTATACATTAGGAGTGAAAAGAATTGTCCCACCGCTTGGAAAGGGCAATATTCTCGTGGTTCAGGAAAACCCACAATCGTTTTAGAGGCGGTTACTTCATATGATCTATGGATATGACATGCGTTTCTGGATCTCCAGGTACCTTAAATGATATTAATGTTCTTGATCGCTCACCTGTTTTTGATGACATAATAAATGGTCAAGCTCCGCAAGTGAATTTCTCGGTCAACGAAAGAGAGTTTCATTTGGCTTACTATCTCACCGATGGTATTTATCTGTAATGGGAAACTTTTATCCAATCTATTCCAATTTCACAAGGACTGAAAGCAGTTTTATTTGCCCAACGTCAAGAAGCTGCTCGAAAAGATGTCGCACGTGCTTTCAGAGTCTTACAAGCTCAATTTGCCATTGTTAAAATTCCAGCACTTTCTTGGGATAAAGTCAAGATTGGGAAGATTATTATAGCATGTATCATACTTCATAATATGATAGTAGAGGACGAACGAGATGAATACACTCAATTTGATGTTTTGGATTTTCAACAAAGAGAAAGCAGCGGAAGTTCACATGTCGATATCTCCTATTCTACAGATATGCCTACAAATATCGCCAATCAAATGGGTGTTCGAACAAGAATTCGTGAGAGATAAGCGCATCAACAACTGAAAGGTGATTTGGTTGAGCATATATGACGCAAATTTGGACGTGATGAAGACAACAACTGAGTTTCAATGCCTCTTTGAAATAATTATCGTTTATTTTAATAATATTTGTTTTTATGATTTTATGTTTTTATTTTAAAATCTATGTTTAAAATGTTATGTTTGACTTTGTTTTATTTAATAATAAATTTAATCTTTGTTTAAAAATTTATGTTTAAAACTAAATTTAATATATTTTTATTATTAAAAACCTTTATTAAGAGATTACCAATAAATCACTATAATTAAGTGTATCTTAACAAAGTTTATTATCTCATTTTTATCATTTAAAAAATTAACTAAGAATCTTTAAATAGGTTTTGCCAATAAACATGCTCTTAGTTTAGTTGTAACATGTGCGGTTATTCACTACAGTTATCTTTACATGATTTTTGTTCTAGCCGACTCTCGATGGCGATTGAGTTATCTTCAGGGTTTTTAGAAAATTGGTATACCTTGTAAAAGTTTGTATAATCGAAAATGATTTTCAGAATATGAGAAGAAATATATACTTTCCTAATATTTCTCTGAAATTTATTAGAAATTAATATTCTGTACATGATTTTTGTGTAACCCACATTGTTTTTCATGTTGCCCATTTTTTGTAACTTCGTTTGATGTACCATTGAAGACAGAAAATCATTTCGGCTATCTGATGGAAATCGGTCAATCATTACATCAAACAGAGAACCAACGGTTCCGATCAGTACATGAAACATGTTATCTGTGCAAAAACATACATCAACTAGTATAAAATTCAATATTCATACATAAACTTTCAAAATTTGGTTAAACATACATTGACTTAATTTCCGTTAGTCAAATGTTAAGTTGTCGTTAACAGGTAACATAAAATCGTCAATTCCTACTCAACAGGGACCAACGGTTCCGATCAATACATAAACACTTTTAATCTGTGCGAAAACATACATCAACTAATACAAAATTTAAATTCAATACATGAACTTCCGAAATATGATTTTAACATTTCACTAGTCAAATATTACCGAACATAAAATATAGGGAAATTTTTCTAAAGAATACCAACTAAATTTCATTAAGCTTTTTAATACCAAATTTTTTTCGCTACCACCGGTTTAATACACCAACTAATTATTTTGCTAATTATATATAAAAACCATAAAATGTTTGCCCATTTTTATAGCCAAACTTTATTTATTTTAATTAAAAATACTAATAAGTTTCAAATAAAAATTTTAGAATCTCTAAAGTGCAAATAGAGAAAATATTAAAAATTATTTTAATATTTTATATTAGGAAAAAAATTAAAATCAAATTAGCGAGAAAGTAAAATATATATAAAAAATAATTAAGGTGTAAAAAACAAAATTCATTTTTCTATTTAACTAACAAACTAAATTAAGTATTGTAATAATTGAAAATTTATTAAAGAAGTTTAAGACTTAGAGAAACCTTATTTTACTTTTATTTTGTTTCAAACATACAATAGAAAATTAGAATTTGGTTTAGAATTTTTTGTAAATTTGAGAGAGATCATTCATTTGAAATATTAGTATTGTATCAACTAAAAGTAAAGCAAACTTTAGGTATTAAATGGACAGGACTTTAAAAGGTTGTATTATTAGTAATGAATAAAATAATTAGTTGAGGTATTAACGGGCGTAGCAAAAGTTTGATATCAAAAATGCTTAAATGAAAGTTTAGTTCGCGGTATTTTTATGGAATTTTGCCCTAAAATATATGTCACGTGTTGATTAATAAGTTTCAACATTGTATTATATAGTTAGGTTAAACGCGTATTATCAGTGGTAAACTAGCTAAGTTTATCAAATGATTTATTTTTCTCGTGTACTAATGTAGTTAGCTTTTTCTCTTTAGTATTTTTTTTGGCAAAAAACGTAACAGAGAAGACAACAAATGAAAAATTGAATAGAGAGAAACAAGAATGAATAAGCTAAACATTCTCGTTTTCTCTAAGTTCAATTTTGTACTATGTTGTCTTCTCTGTGTTAGTTTTTTTTACAGAAGAAAATCAAAAAACAAATATTTAAGGAAAAAACTAACTAATGAGTTTATACGAGAACAAGATAATTTGGCCTAAATGAATTATTTTTTTCCAGTCATTTACCACGTAATACGGTTTAATTTACCATATAATTACAATGAAACTTATTTAATCAACACGTGATATACATTTTATATTCGATTATATTTGACTAGTGAAAATTAGAACAATGTATGTTAAACCATATTTTGTAAGTTCATGTATGAATTTAAATTTTGTATTAGTTGATGTATGTTTTCACACAGTTAAAGCGTTTATGTATTGATCGGGACCATTGGTCTCTGTTGATGTAGGAATTGCCGATTTTATGTTACTTGTTAACGACAATTTAACATTTGACTAACGGAAATTAGGTCAATGTATGTTTAAACCAATTTTTGAAAGTTCATGTATGAATATTGAGTTTTATACTAGTTGATGTTATGTTTTCGCACAGGTAACATTTTCATGTACTGATGCGGACACCGTTGACTCTGTTGATGTATGAATTGGCCGATTTCCCGCTATCTGATGCACCTCTAATCCGTTGACAGAGATGCAACTCTAATCCATTGAAAAAATTAAATAATTGTCAAGATTCTAGAACCCTCGTATGATTACCTTTTCAGTTTCCACATGTGAATGAATACTATTGTGCTCTTTATCTAATGTTTTAGTGATGCTACTAGTATGCTAGTGCATATACATTCTCGCCATTAATACTATGCTTATTCTGCCTCCAGTTCTGCCAAATGAGATTTTTATAGACGTTTTCACCCCAAAAGAAGTTGATGTGCCAGTAAACGACAAGGAATCATTTCCGTAACTTGATGCCAAACTGCGCCTAATCCTACTAAATGTAGATAAAAAAATCAAGAAGGCACTCAAGGATTCTTCTAGACCGCATAGTATGTATCAGTCACTTTTCAGTTTTTCACATGGGAATGTATACTATTATGCGTCTTTAACTACTTATGTTTTTGCTAGTGATGGGAGAAAACAAAAAATTGATATTTTATGCCTAGTAGTTCTTAGTACATATCTCGGCATGTAAGACTACTACTTTACGACTGCGGACACGGACAATACGTTTTTGACGCGTCGCTCGGTCGTCTCGCGTTCTCCCTGTCTATGCCGTTTGGTGTCCTACGCTCTTCTCTTCGGCAGTTCTGGCTAGATGAGATATTTTATAGCGTTTTTCAAATTGCAAATAAGTTTGTATATATTATGCACGCATATACACAAATTAATTTGCTCCATAATCGATAGGTCATAGAGAATAAATGCAATACAGAATGAAATATAAAAATTTATAAATATGGTGCAAATATAAGGTGATGAGGCTAAGCATGTGACAAAGTTTTATGTCCACTTAATATTTTGGCCTAATGCAACTTCGTGTACCGTGTACGTTACATCTCCCATTAATAATGCGTTAATTACTCCGCCAAGCACATTCTTCTTTTATGATTTACTTGACATTTTCTGTGATAAGAAATATAATTGTTTCTGTAACCTTCACGCAACAGAAAATCAAGAGAAAAAACGTCTACTTACATTCATCATTAGGTCCATTTGGTCGGTCTTACAGTGTAGAGATTGTTGTTCCTCGCTTGAAGCAGATAATATTTCTCATGCAGACTTATTACACTCCTTTGTCGTTGTGAAAATGAATGAAATTTATGAGACGCACAAGATCCATTTATTTTAAGTTCTTAACTACAACGTGTACCAGCCACAGTTCCACACTTGTTTCCATCCAGTATCCAAGTTCATTGGCGTTAGCAATTGGTACGGATACAAATATGTCTAAGGCAGAGAGGTACCAAAACTTAGAATGAGATAAGATGAGCCGTGCAAACGAAGCCAGACCGTTTAGCTAAGGCAGGGAAGACCATTTCGAGATCTCTTAAGTGGAGGGGCGGCGTGAACGCATACCCCACTACCACAAATAATAACGCAGGCTCTAGGGAGACCTTAAGCTAAGCAACCCTCCGTTATGTGCAATAGAGGTCACTAGCTTAGGCCACTCGTCTTCATGCCCCAGAGTTTGACCCCATACAGGTAAGAACCTTTCATTGTACGACCTTGGTCTTCTTTTATACGCCCTCACGGACCAGTGTTCCATTCTCAAGGCTTCCGATGTTGGGAAAAGTGATATCATTATTGCCTAGTACAGGCAGGCAGGGTTTAGTTTAAACATTGATGGGCCTAATAGAGGATCATATATTTCAGCCCAGCCATAAACCCATTTGACTTTTTTCCTTTTTTGTCAGCACCTAAACCATTTGACTATGTTCACTTACTTTTCAAATTTATTGATATGTACTTATCTAAATTGACTTCACCACAGCCACTTTGGCATTATACGATACACCCATACGTGTTGATATTTTCTGTGAAATCCCAAGAAACTCCGAGGAAAAAGTTGGTCAAATCATTGGACTCAAATGTCAATCATATTGCCACCTTTGTTTGTCTGTTTCATTCATGTGTTTTCTAAGACACTGACTGGTTGTCTATTAGAGTAAATGATCAGAAAACAATGTTCACTTGATTGACTAAAACTAGAGTAAATAGACTAAAACAGTTTTTTTTACCTATAATAATTTACTCTGTCTTGAAACAGTAACACTAAGTAATTTTTGTTATGAAAAATAAATAAAAAGAATTGCATCTATCGTTAAACGAGTTAATAAATCGTGTCAGGCTATTATTTATAACTCGGAAAAAATTGATAGAGTAATTACTCAAAAAATTGGAAGAAAATTGTTTTACAAATAAACTATGTCTCCTTATTCCAAAAGAATGAAAATATGGCTACAATTTTTTTTAAGAAAAACATAATTTTGTTTTTAAAATACTCTAAATACTCTTTTATTTTCTTGAATTTATAAAACATTTATGATCTTCAATATGTAGTTATTGTGTAAATTCTTCTAAGAGGCATGAACAACCGTAAGAACCTTAAGGGACTTCTTAACTTTTTTTTTGATTTAAAAAAAAGTTTAACAGATGAACGAATCGTGGGTCGTCACGTATCAATGGAACCCCAGTGAACAATACAAGAACTTTCCAAGAGCTGACTTCTTACAAAAAAGAAATAAGAAGTAGGATTTTTAAAAAAGTGTGAGCTCTATCCCTTAAAAACCCTCTTAAACTTGCTCTAAACAAAAGACAGAATTTAATACTGGTTTATTTTCTTCACAATTTATATTGATATTCAAAAAGTGGATGTATATATTTCCATGTATTTTTATTTCTTACTTTCATTTATCTAAACATTTACAGTAAAAAAGGAAGAATATCTAAAAAATATTAAAAGGAAAAATCGTGGAAAGAAAGAGAAAATATGTATTTACTTTTTCCTTTTTTTTTTTTTTTTTTTGTATTTAATCCTCTGAACATTCATCGCAACACAACTCAATAAAAGGAACAATCTAGAATTGGATCTCTTCTCTTTATATACTCTGGTCCTTTTTGTGGGAACAAGACAAAACCTTTGCCTCTACTTCATTCGAATCTTCCTTCTCTCACCCAATCAAAGTAAAGCCCAATCAATATGGCTAAAGAACTTGCAGCTCAGGCTAAAGAAGCTTTCGTGGACGACGACTTCGATGTTGCTGTTGACTTATACTCTAAAGCCATTGACTTGGATCCCAATTGCGCTGACTTCTTCGCTGATCGTGCTCAGGCTTACATCAAACTCGATAACTTCACTGGTAACTTCATAGTTCTGTAGTAAAGAACGATACTTTTGTTGGAAGGCAGAACATAAAGGAGAGAACTTTGGCTTTTGGGGTTTATGGGTTTTCATGTCTGTAGTAAAAAAACGCTACTTTTGTTAGAGGAGAACATAAAGGAGAGAACTTTTGTCTTTTGGGGTTATGTGGTGTGTTCATGTCTTCAGGTTTCTTAGATCGTTTTGTTCTATGTACAGTTGAAGTAAGTTGGTTTGTCCGGTTCTGTATGAGTTTAGGGTTCAGTTTGGTGCAAAATATGTCTCTCTATCATTGGTTCCGACTCTGACTTGTTCTCTGAATGAGCAGAAGCTGTGGCAGATGCGAAGAAAGCGATTGAGTTGGATCCTTCATTGACCAAAGCTTACTTGAGAAAGGGTATGTTATTGCTGTTTCATCTTCTGTATTGTTGTTATCTTGTGTTATAGGTTTCTAGTGACATGTAAAGTCGATGTCTGATTCCTTTGTTTGTGTACAACTGTGGTATATTCATGTTAAGCTGTTAATATGTTTGCTTTTGTGACTGTAGAACTGCCTGTATGAAGCTTGAAGAATATCGAAACTGCTAAAACAGCTCTTGAAAAGGGTGCTTCCATTGCACCAAGTGACTCCAAATTCAAGAAGTTGATAGATGAATGCAATCTTCGAATCGCAGGTATCAATAACTTGTTGCTTCTTGTTGTCTGATTGGCTATGTTTACGAGCCATGATTGATTGTATTTTTGCAATGATCAGAAGAAGAGAAAGATTTGGTTGAACCGCCAGTAAAAGTTGATCTGATCCTGTGCCTGCAGAACCGGCCAAACCAAAGTTCAGGTAGTTTCATTGTAGATAACTAATAATGCTAATTTTCAAAATTTCCTAGTTTCAAGAATTGTTAAATAAGCTCATACTCTTGAGTGCTCAACAGACATGAATACTACCAAAAGCCAGAAGAAGTTGTGGTGACTATTTTCGCAAAAGGGATACAAAAGCAGAATGTTAATATCGACTTTGGTGAACAGATTGTAAGCATACTGCATCCTAAGAACACATCTCCAAGATAACCACTTCTGTGTAAAATGTATGTTAATTTGTTCTGTGGTTTTTGCAGCTGAGTGTTGTGATTGATGTTCCTGGAGAGGAAGCATATCATCTCCAACCAAGATTGTTTGCAAAGGTAACTGATGAATCAATGTTCTGAGTTGAACACATTGTATTGACCCTTTTGTTTCTCTTATTCAGATAGTTCCAGAGAAGTGCAGATATGAAGTTATGTCAACCAAGATTGAGATCCGTCTAGCAAAAGCAGAGATAATCACATGGGCCTCTCTTGAACACGGCAAAGGGCCAGTGGTTTTGCCGAAGCCTAATGTCTCAACAGGTTTTCTACATTCTTCTTCTTTGGTCTGAGGTTTTGAATCACTGTATCTTGACATTTGAAACTTTGTGATGTTATGGTGCAGAGGTTTCAGTGAGACCGGCTTATCCATCTTCTAAGAGAGTTAAGGACTGGGACAAGCTTGAAGCAGAAGTGAAGAAACAGGAGAAGGATGAGAAGCTGGAAGGAGACGCGGCTTTGAACAAGTTCTTCCGTGAGATATACTCAAATGCAGATGAGGACATGAGGCGAGCAATGAGCAAATCATTTGTGAGTATTCTATCTTTTGATATCCCTCTTTGGTCTTTCTTCTCTCATGTGTAACTCACTTACTTGCTGTATTTGCACAATGAACAGGTGGAATCTAATGGGACAGTGTTGTCAACAGACTGGAAAGAGGTTGGAGCTAAGAAAATTGAGAGCACTCCACCGGATGGTATGGAACTCAAGAAATGGGAGATCTGATCTTATATGATGTGTTGGTTTTGTCTTAATCTAGATTAAACTTGAAGCCTTTGTCCCTTTCTTTCTGTAGTGAGGATCTAAGGTTTTTGCTTTCTCTACTCTTGCTACATTACATAGTTGGTTTCTTATGTCCTTTGTATTTGCCTTAAAACTCATATTGTTTATACACAACTGAAGTTTTAAACCTAAACGTTCTAGAGTATTCTTTATTCATATGAACACGTTTATATAGAGACTAGAGATTGAAGAATTCAAATTACTTTCAGTTTTCTGATTTAAGTTTTTAGATTCCTTAATTGTCATAGAGGAAAACTGACTATTTGTTTGGAACAAGACCATGACAAGAGTTACCGTGACCCTGTGACAAAACAAAAATGTTTGTTTCTGTAAAATGGGCATATTGCAAGATTTAGAATGTTTTTGTACAAGATGTTAAAAATATTGCATTAGGTTTAATATTGTAAGAAGAGCATTTACATATGTGATGTGATATGATATCAAAGTACCATAAAATGTAAAATTACTTCTATTTTTTCGTTATTTTCCCTAATGAAAAACTGAAATGTAAGATTTACAAGTTTTATAGATTTTTACAAAAAATGTAAACTTTTGTATTAAGGTGACAACACAAAAGTTGTAGTTTTGAAACAAGGGTTTGCATATAAGTTTGTAGTTTTGCAACCGAGAAGCGCGAAACGAGAAGTTAAAAAATAATTTAATATTGGTGTGTGTGGGTGAAGAAACATGATGGATCCTATTCTACTCCTATTGATCGTAATCGTCTCTGCGTTGGTCATATGCATATCGATTTATGTATGGGTATGCTGTTGCTCCGACCAAACGCCAGTTCTGCCTCTTTAACCAAATTAACAAGTAACAACCATGCATTGAACATTATCAGAGTCCGTGACTATTCTTTTCTATTCTATCATCGATTTTATTTTGGTTCTCTCTTTATGAATCATTTATGAAGGTTTAGATTAGTATTTAGTAACCTATAGCATAAGCAGATTGCATGTATATGCGATGCTGAGATATTTATCAGTAATATTTTATTTTACTTTGGTTTAATAATGATATATGAAGGATGTTAGTTAGTTATTTACTTTTGCTAAATGGCAACTATCATATTTAACGATTGAAGGACGTTCTACAAAACTGTGCCTCCCATGCAAAGGATAGAAAACAAAAGGTTAAGATTACAAGTACATCCTTACAAACTACAATTTATGAAGCCAAAGAAGCATTAACGGAGTAAATCATCAGAATAAATTTAGTATGGCGACACATTATTTTGAAAAAAAAAAAAACCTAGCCATCAAAAAAGAAAAAAAAATAGATTTTTTTATAGTTTTAAGCCGATGATCAGAGGCTTCTACAGCTCCAACATCAGCTTGTTTAGTTCGTTTTGCTTTGTTTTCGATCACATGATTTGTTTAATTACCAATTTAGTTTTGAATTTGGCAAAGTTTTTATTGTTTCTTTATATGTGTCTTTCAATGAATTTGGAAAGAAAAAATCTCTGGTTCAATTGAACCATTTAAAAGAGGTAATTGACAGATCTATTGCGGATGGTGGCAATCAGGGGCGGACCTAGCAAACGTTATAACATGTGGCACACTATGTAAGATAATAAAGTTCTTACCCAAATGTGCATGGGACATAAGAGATTTAGATCATTTGAGTTCCTCAAATCTTCAATAAAACAAGAGATTTTTTTTTCTGTATGTGGCACATGACCCACCTAGCTCTCACCTAGGTCCGCCCCTGGTGGCAGTTGGTCTTACTGGCTTCAATCGTTGATGGTTTTTCATTTGATGGTGATGGAGTTTTTGCTGCAAACTATGGTTAATATGAAAGACAACATAAAATTTTATGGAACAATAATCTCTTTGACTCTTTTATTATCAGTAGAGCAATATATATATATATATATATAAAAGAGTTGTTTTATCTCGGCAATTGCTCAGTCTGAAGCGTGGTGTTTTAGGATTAATACAAAGATTATTTCCCTTAAAATTCAACTATTCCAGAAGTAAATATGGAGCTTTTATATGAAAATCTTTAGTCATCTATACGCAAATAAATGTGTTAGTTTACTTTGGATTCCTACTCATGTATCATTTTCTATATTTGTTTTGCTAGTTCTCATTGTTTAGAACTCTTTGCTAGAAAACTTTATAATACAATTCAGCCTTAAAAAATCAACAAAAGAGTATTGCGATAAGTTATTCTAACGTCCTTCATCTTGTGTTTATATTTGCACTGTTACTGACGCAGAGAATCATAACGAAAGCGTAGAGACCGTTGCCGATGATACATACTAGAATTAAAGGACATTGTAATTGTAATGTAGCCGTATATGCTCTTCATGTTGTACTCGTCGTCGAGATACTCAGGGAACCAAGAGCCTTTGAACTTATTAAGAATAAGCCACATGATGCCAAAAGAGGTTAGGGCAGCTCCTGCAAGCAAATATGTTAATTATGATGGCTCCAACTGGTAATATGTTAATTAAGTTGAAGTAGATGTTACACTTACACATTAATGTAACGCTCTAACCGGTAATATGTTAATTACGTTGAAGTAGATGTTACACTTACACATTAATGTAACTTGGCGTAAAAATTATAAATTAGATTTTCGTAATATAGTAATCGAAAAAAATGCCTAAAAACAAGGAGCTTCTCACTACTCAATGCAATTAACATGCTTCAATAAGATCTATTTCGAAATACAATAGTTAGTTGGTGTTCAGATTTTGTTTTTCTTTTCTTTCATTTTCAATTCATGTAACATATAAACCAAAAGGGAAAAAAACACTTTTAGTTATGTTTGGTACATATTCGTTTTAAAAGGAAATTCCTATTTCGATTAGCTTCTATGATTGTTCTTATCTCCTTTAGGTTGCAATATTCTTACAATATATTAATAACATACTCGTTTCGAAAGCCAATTCAAAAAATATAATAAATAACATACTCGCTTTTTGTCGTATTTGTTTTATTTGTTTAAATACAATTTTGTTTCGATCCATACACGTCTACTTTGCATTCATTCAGAGGATGCTGGGGAATTCGTACTACAAACAAATAAAGAGCGATATAATTTTTTTTCTTTATTATTTACTTTTTTTAATAAAGAGATTTTCCTCTTCCTCTTTCTCTCTTGAATTAATTTGGTTTTTGGTATAGTTGTTGTACATGAATGCGACCCTACAAAATAGCGGATTAGATCAACCACAAAATTTACTTAGAGTACATAATTAAGCAAATTTTGATTGCTAATAAAATGTCAATGTTTATTTGATTTATTAGATAGTTTGTATTTAGATTTGTTAAGAGAGATTTTACGATGATTTGATTGGCATTGCCAATGAATAATTCAAGATCCAATGTAGGATGTGGTCCATATTTACGAGTTTAAATAATTCAAGATCCAATCAACTTGCTTTGAAATATAATATTTGTAACTTTGTAATAAGAGAAACCCGCGTTCAAATAAGTCGACTTTCGAGACAAACTATATACTCTACGTAACTAGGAGTATATGTCCTCTCTATCCACTGTAATAACCCACGTGAGATTTCAAATTCATAGGATGATGTGGAAATTCATTGTCTTACAAGATAAGTCGTCGATATCTCTTGGAACATAGAATTGTTCTTCACGCAACAAATAAAAAATGGTCAATTTGAACACTAAAAAAGAAGGATTTATTTTGCAAATTCATTACTAGCTAATGACTACGCTGCAATACAAGAAAACATGTCTATAACGAGGAAATATTACGAGGAAATATATTTTTCGTAAATTTACGAGTAAATTACTAGGACTTTACGATAGAACTGAATTTCATCATAAAATTATAGTAAAGTTACAAGGAAATGGTTTCATCGTAATTTACATGTAAATTTACATTGATTATATAAGGAAAGAGAAAATTCATCGTAGAGTCCTTGTAACTTTACAAGGCTTTTACAATAAAACATGTTACCATTGTCTTGATTATAAACTTATTTTTTGGGTTTTTAAGGATTTAATTGGGTTTAGGGTCTAAGAGAAAATGGGATAAAAGAAAGGATGATGTAAAAGGGATATGATGAGGGAAAAAGGATTTAGGGATTCGATTTTCATGAATTCAGATATAATCCTCGTAAATTCGTCGTAATGGAAAATATGGGCCTGGTAGATTCCTCTTAATACACGTGTCCTTGTAAATTTGTTGTAATGCTTTCTTTGTAAATTCGTTATAATGTTTTCTTTGTAAATTCGTTGTAATGCTTCCTTGTAATTCGTAGTAACGCTAAAAATGTGGGTCTGGTGGACTCCTCATAATACACGTATCCTTGTAAATTTGTTGTAATGCTTTCCTTGTAAATTCGTTACAACTATTTCCTTGTAAATTCGTTGTAACTTTACATGGCTTTTACGACGAAACATGTTACCATTATTTTTTGGTGAAAAAGTGTTTTAAGCGTGCTTTACAAAACTGATTTCACTGTAGACATTCTCAAGCCTACCAAGTTAGCCTCATTCCATACTCTTGCCTTTGAAATTCCGAAATAACTTGGTTAGCTGCTATCAAAGTTTCACCTCGTAGACGAATAGTTGCTGGAGAAAAAACACATTTGCAAGAAGAAGCGTGTATCATTGAAGTCGAGGTACCTGAACAAACTGATGACATCCTTCTTATTGATCCGAATAACAGTCAATATGAAGATCTACCCGACGATATGACGAATGAAGCAGGTGAAGATGAGTTTGACGCAAGCAATGATGATCATTATACTGATATTGATGAAAACTCAAATGATTCAGAATGATGTAATATATGCTTAAAATATAAATTTTAATATATAAATCAGTTTAAGATTTAATGCATGCATATGTTGTTTGATTATAATACTTATTCCTTAAGGGTTTTAAGGATTTAATTGGAGTTTGGGGTTTAAAGGAAAAATGGGATAAATAAGAGGATGGAGTAAAAGGGATATGATGTTATAGGTAAGGGACTTTGGGAGTTTAGGGATTTGATTTTCAGGGATTCTGATATAACCCTTGTAAATTCGTCGTAATGTAAATACGGGCCTGGTAGATTCCTCCTAATACACATGTCCTTGTAAATTCGTTGTATGCTTCTTTGTAAATCCGTTCCTTGTAAATTTGTTGTAAGTCTAAAAATGCGGATCTACTAGATTCATTATAACACTAAAAATGCGGATCTGGTAAATTCGTTGTAACTTAAAACATGGGCCTGATAGTTTCCTCGTAAAATTACGAGGACTTTACGAAGAATGTTGTTTCCTTATATAAATGTGCAACATGAATGAGGAATGCCTCGTTCATTCCTCTCTACCCAATCCCCCTCCTCCTATTAAGGTATGTTTTTTTAATATATATTAGTTTAGGTAGCTTTAGGTAATTAGTTTAGGTGGTTAGTTTAAGTAACATAACTATATTCAAAGATTATGTTGCGGTATTTAAACTGATTTGGATTTGCTTGTGCCTCTATCAGCACCCGCTTTTGCAGAGAGCATTGGACGAGAGACGACATCATCTCGGGACGCAACATCCTCCTCCAATTCCACAGATCATGTAAAATTTTGGGAACGAGCCGCCTCAACAACTACTTCGACAACGACGTCTTTCATTAGCTTTTTTTTTGTTTTCTAATTCTTTGTTTTGTATTATAAAATTGAATATTATTTTATGACATTTATATATATAGCTTTCATATTTTAAAATATTTTTATTTTATAATTTAAATATTTTTTAGTTTTATAATGCAAAAGAAATACAACAATGAGATGTTAATTCCTCGTAATATTTACAAGGAATCTACAGGGAGGTACTTGTAAAGGATTTTATATGGAAGGACTTGTAAATTCGTTGTAATATATTACGAAAACCTTACAATGACTTCCTTGTCATTTCCTCGTAAAATGTACAAGCACTTAAAAACGACATTACAACGAATATGTTTCCTTCGCTTTTACGACAAATTCATTTTGTCGTTATTGTTACAAAGAAATTACGATGAATCTCTCATTACATCGGGCGTTTTACAACGAAACACGCTTCCGTCGTTGTAACTCTCTGATTACAATGAATTAACAAGGAAAACCGCCCTTGTAATTAATATGTTTTTTTGTAGTGCTGGTATCTTATATATATATATATATATATTCATTGTTATGAATGGTATTATCGGTAAACATTTTCACTTTTTCATCGTCATAAACATCCTGATAGATAGTTCATTATGCTTCTATGTTGAGAAGTCCAAATTTTAATTTTAAAATAATATATAACTTTTTTGAGACTAACGGAAGCATGATATTAGAATTGTGGTTTCACATATAAATTATAGATGACATTCAAAATAGGGTTTTGTGTAAATAATTTTATCGATTAATCAATAACATCACACATAGTTTTTAATTTAAATTTTATTATATTCATCCAATTGATACCGGAAGAAAAAAAAACAAGTTTGAATACTACTTACTGTTTCAATTTTTTTTTTTTTGGAATAATGTTTGGATTTTATTTTAATCGATTGAAGTGAACAAAAAGAAACTTTGATCGATTGTAAAAATAAAAAGAGAAAGAAATAGACATGACAGTTCTTTTCACAAAAAGAACACAAACTCTTTTTCACCTTCACAGTTGGGTCTTACAACTGATATGATGATAATTTTTGCTGGATAGATATATGATGTTGATATTTCGAATATACATGAGTTTTTATGCATGAGATTTCAAGAAATTACATAATGGATTTCAACATAATTTTTGTGTTCTTATTATATAAATTATTTGTAATTTTTGTGTGAAAGTAAAACTATATTAAAATATTGTTTATATGTTGCTTTGTGTAAAAAAAAGAATGGTAAATAAAGAGGTGTTCTGAGAATTGCACTCGAGACCGCTCTGTAAGTGGCATTTTCCCAGAAGACTGTGTGATTTTTGGATATGCCACTCGTATATCGAGCTAGCCTTTTTACTTGGATCATTTCTGATTGGTTTCGCCCTGCCTTAGACTCATTAAAGGTACAGCTCCAGCACCAATCAGTTTGTGCATGGATGGCCTTGTCCCTTCTTCAAAGTCAGATCCACAATCAGCGACAAATACTCCAATTTTTTAGGGTTAGTCTGCCTGATTTTAATGGTCTATCCAACCTTGGTCATGCACGCCCCTTCCCTGAACCACACCCATGTCTCAACCTTGATAATCATGCATTAAGCGTATCCCATAGTCACGAACCATCCAACAAAAACTGTGCGTGACATTCTCCACCACCCATCAATGTGTATGCCATGCATGAGAGAGAAGAGAATTCCTCATGATTGTTCGTTTGGATGTTACGAGACAACTTTTTTTCTCCACTCCACTGGATGACTCGACTCCGCGCCTATACGCCACTGCAGGAAGGTTCCTCGCCTATTTCTCTTCGGGTGTTTGGTGAAGCAACATCCCGAGACCTCTTGCCTCCACTCACTTGATGATTTGGCTCCGCACCTTACTTCACCACTAAAATGAGATCCTCACTATCCATCTTGGATGATCAAAAGAGTAACGTTTAATGAACCCTGCTTTGATACCATTTATTATGGGCTTTTTTCTGAAAGACCGTGCGGCGTTCAGATACGCCATTTGCATACCGAACCAGCTTTTCCATTGGACATTTCTGATTGCTTTCATCCTGCATCTGGTTCATCAGAGGTACAATTCTAGTATCCGACCAGTTTGTGCAGGGATGGTCTAGTCCCTTATTCAAAATCAGAACCACGATCAATGACAGAACCCCAAGTTTTATGGGTTGTATGCCTAATTTGAAAGGATTTATCCAACTTTGGTCCTGCACGACGTTTCCCTGAAGCACGCTCCTACTCGAATCTTGATAATTGCGCATTAAGAATGTTCCGTGATCACAAAACGTCCAACAAAAATGGTGCGTGACAACTCGCACCCTAAGCGAGAATCATGCCCTAGATTAATGCCTTTTAAGATATTTATGATTTTGATTGTGTCTGTGCTCTGCTCCTTTGGAATCGAGAGACAATTTGTTTTTCAAATGCTCTTACTAGAAGAAATTTGGAGGAATTTAATAGAAACCTCCTGCGTATATATTCATTACACAAACGACTGCTGTGATGTGTTAGCTTTGGTGGAAGGTAAAGTTTGTGATATATCAACAACATTTCTCGTTATGTATGTGTTTCAAACAATGATTCACGCCTTTTTTTTTGTTAACCGTGGGGGATCCCAGGCGGTAAGCCCAGACTAATCTCTACGAGATCTTTCATCTGGACACACACGGTTATAGGCGGAAAGGTAGCCAAGGCGACTCGAACCCAGGACGGCACTCCAGCTGGAATTCTTTTACCACTAGGCCAAGAGCTCTTGATTCACCCCATTTGAAGGAAAGAAATGGCAGAAGAAATGGGATTCGACCAGATTAATCAAGTTCATTGACAAATACGTTTGGAATCTTATAGACTGTCTCTGTGGCTGTGGGCAAGAAATACATAAATTTTAAACGCTATTCTTTTTTTTCTGGCAGACAAAATAGCATTTAAACCTTTAAACCCACGTTCTAAGAGCATTTCCAACGGGGGTCCTTAATGGGGATCCTTAGAGCATCCACAATGGTATTACCCATTGTGGATCCTTAACTATTTTTTTTTTTTAATATTTTTTTTTTATTTTCAGATTATTAAAAAAAAAAAATTCAACGACTAATCGCGGGCCGCCACGTGTCGCGGGGGCCCGCAAACAGTGTAAGGATTCGCTAAGGATCGGTCCTTAGCGAGGGGATTTAAGGATCGAATTCTTAACTATTCATGGGGTCCACTAATTATTTAATTATATTTTTCCTAAGGACTCCCCTAAGGATCCCCCATTGCGGGTGCTCTTAGGAAAAAAATAATTAAATAATTAGTTGATCCCACCAATAGTTAAGGATTCAATCCTTAAAATCTCTAAATAAAGATCGATTCTTAAGGAATCCTTACACTGTTTGCGGGCCTCCGCGACACGTGGCGGCCTACGATTTGTTGATATTTTTTTTAAAGAATTAAAAAAAAAAGGTGAATAGTTAAAGATCCACAATGGATAACGCGTAGAGACTCGAGTCCTTCTTTATATCCATTTGCATCGTTAGCAAATTAATATCATCTTTATAAAAAAATTGTAAAATATGTGGGAATTTTTACTATATAAACCCTCTCGTAGAGACTCTAGTAATCACAACAAACAACAATCTAATCCAGAGAAAAGACACTAGACCCACAAGAAACATGGCAAACAAACGTTGCGATGACTGGAAGTTCAGCGGCAGCCAGGCGGCCAAGGAAGCCGCAGCTGCCTCCCTAAGCACTTACACCGCTAAACTCTTTGCTATGTGTGATCCTAATGGAAAGCCCATTTTGCCTCCTCGAGGTGAAACCGCCGAGACTTGCCATACCGCTGAAAAGGCGGTTATTAAGGCCGTCCTTTGCGGTACTGGTAACGCTTATGCTCCTGGTATAGGCCTTCCAGCTGCAAAACGGTAATATATACTGTACTGATATTACATTAAATTATCAATTTTTAGATATAAATTTTCACAAAAACTGTCAATATTTTTTTTGGGTTATTCTCAGTGCCGTAGCAGAGTACCTAAACGGTGATGATCATCCAAATAAATTGACGGCAGATGACGTGTTTATGACCGTTGGGTGCAGACAAGCCATCTCGGTTGCGGTTGAAATCTTGGCTAAACCAAAAGCCAACGTCCTGCTTCCCGCCCCGGGCTACCCATGGGACGTAGTTCGCACCATCTACAACAAACTTGAGGTTCGCAGATATGAGTTCCTCCCCGAAAAGAACTATGAGATCAACTTTGAAAGCGTCCGAAAGCAAGTGGATGAGAACACATTTGCAATATTTATAACCAACCCTCACAATCCCAATGGGAACATCTACTCTGAAGCTCATCTTGAGCAGGTATGTTACATATACTCTAATTAGCATTATTATTCACATATGTTCTGATTATATGATCTAGTCTTTTGACTGTGCCTATATTAATGAATGTTAGATTGCTAAGTTGGCCAAGGAACTCAAGATAATGGTGGTTTCTGACGAAGTTTTTCGATGGACCGTGTTTGGGAGTAATCCCTTTGTTCCCATGGCGAAATTCTCGTCAATCGTACCCGTGATTACACTTGGGTCCATATCGAAGGGATGGTCTGTCCCCGGATGGCGAACTGGCTGGATCGCCCTGTACGATCTAAATGGCGTCTTTAAATGCACCAAGGTCCAGTCCATTCTGTTTGACCACTCTTTAAGAATATACATGATATGTAGTATTACTATATACTATGATATTAAGAGTTAAAATGTTATTAATTTTTGTTGCCCTAATCTTGTTATATATGGACAGGTCTTAGAAGCTGCGAAACAATTTCTTGAAATAAATTCTAAACCAGCAACTGTTATCCAGGTACATGACTTTCTAGTTTGGACACTTCTTAGAACCATATATACTAACAAAATGTTTTTTTTTATTTGAAAGAATGCTAAATTATTGAACCAAAAAAAAATCGTTTTTACATTTACTGGTGCATTGTTTCTAAATCTTTTTGAAAAAACAACTATATTTTCTCTAACTATTTTCAAGCCATCTCGACAAGACTAACACAATGTCATAGACTTTTCCACTTATTACCAATATTAATTTGTTTATATTATCACGTAGGCGGCTATTCCTACCATCTTGAGGGATAGTCCTGAAGAGTTCTTCCTAAGGAGGCAGCGCTATCTGAAAGACAAAGCGGATTTGGCTTATCGTAAGCTCGATGGCATACCTTCCCTTAAATGCTACCTGAAACCTGAAGCATGCACCTTCCTATGGGTAATATATTTTGCCACGTTTTCTTAGTACTGCCTTTTGTATTAATTATTTTGAAAAATCTCAAAGTTTTTGAATCATATCTTCTCGCAGACCCAGCTGAAAATATCAAGCTTTGTGGACATCAAAGATGATGTAGACTTCTGTGAAAAGCTTGCCACTGAAGAAAACCTAGTCCTTTTACCAGGTAGTACTCAATATCCTATGCATCACCTGTAATCAACGGTTAACGGCTTAGCATTGATATATATATATCTAGTTTACTAGGAGTCCACATCTAAAATATTATGAAATGTAAAGTGATATATTGAGTTGATTTTAATAAACATAGGTCAATAATTTGTTCGAAATTGATTTTGAGTTAAACTATTAAATCTAATAAAATTTGTGATTATTTGAGATATATAAGAACATATATGCTGATGCTGTGTTGGATTGGTATAGGGATTGCGTTTGGTCTGAAGGGCTGGGCGAGGCATTCTATCGATATGTATACTCCCAGTCTGAAGGATGCCTTTGAAAGATTGAAGAGCTTCTGTGATCGCCATTCCGACGATTCCGATATATGTGAAGCTTAATTCAGCCACAAGGCGTCAATGACCTTAACTAAAGGGTCAATATGTACCTTTCCTTTAAGTCTTTTATATATGCTATGATAATAAATGGGTGATCTATTGATTTGAAATAAAATCATGAACACTTTCGTATGTGTCGTTAAGTTGGTGTATGTATCACACCAATCATGTAATCGTTTCTCATGCACTTTCAAAATTTGATGTATTTCTACTTCCAAAATAAAGTTAAGCAATTTCAATTTCTTTTTATTTCTAAATAATTTGGACTCTGGTGTGAAAATTTTCGTTACAGTAAATTAATATTTTATCTCTTAGCTATTTCAAAAATCGAAGAATAGAAGCTTCACATCACTTAAATCTAAAATCAACCCATCCCACTTTACATTCTTTTCCCAAGTCAAGAGTCAGTCTATCTATTTTTCTAGCAAAGGCTATTGGATAATTTCAAACTTATGAAAACTTAACAAATTAATAAGTGTTTCATATGTTAAAATAAATACACAAAAGAGTTAAAAATAAAGAAGTTTTTTATTTAAATTAGAATTGTGTTTTCTTTATCTACATGTTAAAGAGAATTATCTTTTACTATAAATATAAGTTTAATGTAGAATCGTTCCACAAAATCTAGGAGAATAGATCACATAAGATCTAAAAAAGTATATCACATAAGATCTAAAAAAAATATTGAAAAACTTTAGTTTTGAATAGTTTCTAAAACTAAAGATATCAACAATGGACAGTCTCTTGAAGAGTCTCTTGTAATTAATATATTCAAACAAATAAAACAGTACCATAATGGGAAAAAGTCAAGACAAATTTATAAGGGACATATCGTTGCAGAGAGACTACAAAAAATGTTAAAGAGATTTATGTGCAATGTGTTAGTCTATGATTGATGCCTTTTTCTAATATTTTCAGGTTAATTACAACAATCAATTATACTAATATATAATGTTTGAGAGACTCTAGTAATTATTTTACCGCTGTTGTTGCTCTAATAAGAAAAGTTGTTATAATTAATTTATTTGTTTCTAGAGACTTGATTCGCGTTCTAAAAGTTGCATTTCCATTACATATCAAATAGCATGTGCATTTATATATAACTTCATTGTCAACTTCAAACCTCCATTATTATTTTTTAAACCTCCATTACGGCTTTGGACAAGTTCTTTAGATATATTCAAATGCAGATGAGGATATGAGGCGTGCGATGAGCAAACAATTTGTGAGTATCTATCTATTGAAACTACGTACAAAAGTTTGACTCACTTTGTTTTGGAAACGAATGGATAGTGCTCTCTACAAACTGGAAAGAGGTTGGGGCTAAGACAGTTGAGAGCACTCCTCCGAATGGTATGGAGCTCAAGAAATGAGAGATTTTATCATTCCCTTTGATGCATTTGTGGATTTTCCCTTAATCCAGACAAATCTTAAAGCCTTGTCCCTTTCTTTCTGTGAGAATCTTAAGGTTTTGCTTTTGCTAAATATATTGCTATCTCCTACTTGGTTGGTTTATGGGCGTAGGACCTATGTATTTTGCGATATCACATTTTCAACTCCACTTTATTTTTTATTATAAAATAAAATTTATAACAAACTGTTTTCTAATTTTATTTTATTTTTTTGCTCTAAAATAAAAGAAAAATGAATTAATTTCTAAATGGAGTAATGTATGCTAGGGCAAATCTTAGTTATGACTAAAACAATTTGGCTTAGGAATTCTAGTTTTACCTCTAACTCTATAATTGATATCTTGTTTTAAGATTTAGGCCCTTTTAGATTCGTAGTCGGAAGTTAAGTTAAATTTTTTTGTATCTTAAAAAATATGGAAAATTTTTCTTAATAGAAATTTTTTTATTTTACCTAGAGGCAAGAATTGACTTGGGTTTCAAACCAAGATTTATCCATACAAAAATCAAAAACTAGTGTATTACTGAAGCCGCAGTAATAA
This sequence comes from Moricandia arvensis, assembly GCA_905132765.1. NCBI lineage: Eukaryota > Viridiplantae > Streptophyta > Magnoliopsida > Brassicales > Brassicaceae > Moricandia > Moricandia arvensis. Next base: position 31,700 of record CAJHQP010003033.1, read on the forward strand.
CTCCTAAACTATTTATCCCAAATAATTTACCTCTTATTTCAACAGTTGAATCACTCGCTTCTTTTACGCCTTTCCATAATAGCTTCGCTGACCATAACTCGAGTATTGAGGCGATTTTGTATGAATGCGAAAGCTCACTTTTGGATCCACATTTTTCTAGAAATCCTTAATACATTATCATGTCTCCTTCTTTTATAATAGCGAGAAAGAGTTTACTTTGTCTCAATCTTAATGGGATGCATGACTTTGTTACCAAATAGGATAAAGGTCTTGGATAGATTTAGTTCATGTTCTCAGGCTCTTCCATAAGTATTTATGATATTTGTAAGATCTGTACATTGCAAGACGTCCACTTTACAAAACAACGGTTATGGATCGAGCCCAGAATGCGCCTTATGGTGATGAGGCGATTGGTACACGGACTGAACTCAAATCATGGGGAGATCAATCGTTTGTACGTTAGTTAGAATCTGGTTTTAGTTGTGACCCAATTGGGTATACCGTTGTTTTTATATCGTGTGGTCTAGATAAGGGTTAGGAGACGGTAATGTGGCAGAAACTTGTTTCATTGTGGTAAAAAATACACCAACAAATAAATAAAATTTTTTTTAAAATACACAAATTAATTTTTATTTGTTAAAAAATACACGAACAACTAAACCTTTCCAATTAATATATAGATTAATTTTAGTTGTCATATAAATATATAAATTTTTGAAATTCAGAGGTTTTATCTTTTGATTTTGACGACGCCAATTTTGTTTAACGGAGATTTAAAAGCCATTAGTATTTTATTAAAAAATCAAATTAATATTGATCTTTTTTAAAAACTATACGAACTATTGGAGCTCTTTAATTAATACACAAACTAATTTGGTTGACTTATAAACACATGGACTTTTGAAATTCACAAGTTTTACACCTCGTTCATGTTATAATCGTACTTATTGGTTAGGTCTCCGTGATCTTCTCTTTCGTCTTTTATAGATCCCGAGATCTCTAGAAAATCTTTTTATTAGTTACATTTGAAGTTTAGTTATGAATGTTTGTTTTGAAGTTCAAACAATGTTTGCTTAAGTTTAAAAAGTATTTATTACGTTTATAGAATTGTTAGTTGTTAACTTTAATTTTGTGTGTTTCATTATGTATGATTTTTATTGGTATAAGATTTTGGTTTGTCATGAATCGTGATATGTTTAATGTTGTTATATATAGTTCAATGACAATTCTCTTATGGTTGATACGAGTTTCACAAAATTATTTCAAAAGACAACAATAAGATTTGAGGAAGCTAAATACACTTTTTTGAAAATATTAAAAGTATTGAAAATATATTGAATTTAGTCAAGTATAAATTATTATTTTAAAATTGATAACCCAATTAGTATTCGGAACGGTTTCGAATTTAACCAAATTTTGGATATGTAACTAAACATGAATCGAACCCGACTAAATATGAACCCAATCTAAACCAAAATTTTATAATATCTGAATGGGATTAAATTTCATAAATCCAAATGCAACTGAACCGAAATCCGCTTGTGACCTGATTGCCAGTATGATAAGAAGTACTGAATCAAAAGAGATATTTTCTAGAGTGGTAAGAAAATACGACTAATAAAAAAGGTCTTCCAAAAATCTTGGGATATATAAAAGACGAAATAAAAAATCACAGAGGCCCAACTAACAAACACGATTACAACAAAAACGAGATGTAAAACCTCAGAATTTCAAAAGTTCATGTATTTTTAGAACAACCAAAATTACTCTATTAATTAATTAGGAAGCTTTAATATTTTGTGTATTTTTTAAGAAATAAAAATAAATTTGTGTATTTTTACGATTTTTTAAAATTAAATACTAATGATCCGTTAAATAGAGTTGACGTCATTAAAATCGAAGTGCAAAATTTCTGATTTTTAAAAATTCATGTATTTATAAGACAACCAAAATTAATGTATATATCAATTAGGAAACCTTAATAGTTTTTGTATTTTATTAGCAAATAAAAATTAGTTTGTATATTTTTAAAGAATTTACCTAGGAATAAATTAAATAGGATAGGATCCTTCTAAGTATTTTTAAGCATTAATAGATCTAGTCTGTTTGTATGTTGGGTTTAACGTCTTTCAAGTTTATCATTTTTTATTTACATTTGGCAAATGAAAATTTAGTGGTGTGTAAATGTGTGTTAAAAAAGGCTTTAAAAAAAACTACATCATATTAATTAAAAATTAAAGAAACAATATTTTGTAGTTCGTAGGGGGGAAAAACGTCATTTAAATCCCGAACTTTCAAAAATAAGCCAAAGAAAGCTTCAACTTTTAAGTAAGCCAAATAAACCCTAAACTTTTAAAAATATTCCAGATTAATCTTACACTTATGTTGACCCGGCCTTTCTAATCATCTCAAAGTCAACCGTTAATTAAACTTTAATTAAGCTTTAACGTCTGTAAATTAGTGAAACGGTGTGTTTTGGTGATTCATTATACATAAGGGTTCTTCCCTTCTTTTTCTTAGTCGATTGCAATCCCTAATTGCAGATATATATTTTTTGTTTCCTCTTCACCATGGGTTCAAATAAGGCTTGAGGGTTTCCCAACAAATGCATATGTGGTGAGATTGTAATGATGTACTTCAATTATTCATGACGTTTGGAATGTTTAAAATCCCAAAGATCTTCACCTTCTTCCTTTTTGGTGAAGAGGAAATAAAAAAATATTTCTGTAATTAGGAATTTGCTGTATAAATTTGCAGTCGGCATAGAAAAAGAAGGGAAGAACCCTTAAGTGTAATGAGTCATCAAAACACACGTTTTACTAATTAACAGACGTTAAATTCTAATTACCTGTTGACTTTGAGATGATTAGAAAGGCTGAGTCAACAGAAGTGTAGAATTAATCTGGAATTTTTTTAAATGTTTAGGATTTATTTGGTTTACTTAAAAGTTAGAGTTTTTTTTGGCTTATTTTTGAAAGTTCAGGATTTAAATGGCGTTTTTCCCGTTCGTAGGGAGAAAAAACGTGACTCATGTACGAATGGCTGAATCTTTCTCCACGAGGATCTTACAACATCTTTCTTCAGCCGCGTGACACCTGTATACATTACCCAATAACTTACCTTAAACATCCGCCACGTCAACCTCTCCTGATGACGGGAGCCGTTAACTCTGACGGCGTCATGTGCGTGTTCCCAACTCTTTCCTTGTCGGCTTGGCTCAAGTTAAGTAACGACGAACATATCGGCTCGGAACCGAACCAACGAACGGCTCAGATCATAAATATTTATTTCAACGGACAAGATTGATTTTGAATATTCTTTCGTCTTTATCAAGACCTTTTTAAATTTGTTTGTTTATTCTCTATCGAATCTGAAGCTTAAAGATCTATCTGAAATCGAATCGGAGAAGATGACGGATGAACACAAACACGACGAATCAGTACCCGCTTCGGAGCCAGCTGTGGAGATTGTGGAGAGGGAATCGTTGATGGAGAAGATATCTGAGAAGATCCACCACGGTGGCGATTCTTCTTCGTCGTCTTCATCCTCAGATGATGACGACGACAAGAAGAAAGCTTCGTCTTCAATGAAATCGAAAGTCTACCGCTTGTTCGGAAGGGAGAAGCCTGTTCACAAGGTTCTCGGCGGTGGAAAACGTATGTTTTTGCTCCGATCTGGTTTTGCTTTCAAGGGATTTAGATCTGATTTTTAGGATCGGTAGAAAGTGTATATTATGTTTGCTTACCTTTGATGGTTATTTTGATATGCAGCGGCGGATATATTCATGTGGAAGAACAAGAAGATGTCTGGTGGTGTACTCGGTGGCGCTACAGCGGCTTGGGTTCTGTTTGAGTTGATGGAGTATCATCTTCTCACTCTGCTCTGCCACGTCATGATTGTTGTGCTTGCTGTGTTGTTTCTATGGTCTAATGCCACCATGTTTATTAATAAGTAAGTTTGATTATTAGTTTGTGATGTAAGTGTTTTCTTGATTGTTTAATGATTGATTATTTTGTTTAGGTCGACACCGAAGATACCTGAAGTTCATATCCCTGAAGAGCCTATTCTTCAGCTTGCGTCCGGGCTGAGAATTGAGATAAACCGCGGGTTTGCTTCTCTTCGTGAGATTGCTTCTGGAAGGGATCTCAAGAATTTTGTTACTGTAAGTTTAAACTGTTTTGGAAAGTTGTGTGGGTACTATGTTGGTTCCTGATGATCTTTGGACGTTTTTGATTGAGTAGGCTGTTGCTGGCTTGTGGATTTTATCAATCTTGGGTGGCTGGTTCAATTTCTTGACGTTGGCTTACATAGGTAAGTGCTTGATCTCTATAACGTGTAGTCTTCTTTACCTTCTCCTGATGACTAAACAAACCTCTTGTCTCCTGTAACAGCTCTTGTTCTGCTTTTTACTGTCCCTCTTGTCTACGACAAGTACGAAGACAAAGTCGACCCGTTAGGTGAGAAAGCAATGATCGAGATCAAGAAGCAATATGCAGTGTTGGACGAGAAGGTGTTGAGCAAGATCCCATTGGGCCCGTTGAAGAACAAGAAGAGAGATTAGGTTTTTACGAAATGGTAATTCGTCAATAGCAAAAAAAATAAAAAAAGAACACGGTGTTGTGAAATGGTGTTGAAGCTGTGTGTTAGATATTTTAATACGTTATTTGGGGATACAGTTAGTGTTGGTTCTCTCCCTCTCTCTATATATAAATAAGAATTTCAAGATATTTGAATCTTCAACTTTGCAGTCTCGTGTTTTTTTTTTGTCATCTGTTGGATTATATTAAAAACATGAAACTTTTTACACAAAGCCGACAAGGAACCAATCCTTTCGCAGCCATAAGCCGGCAAAGATCATAATCTTTCCGGAGCCAAACGAAACCACAAAGATATGAAAAGATATGAAAAAACGAAGGATGAATTACTAAAACTTAAGCTGAGAATCTTATATAGAGAACTGAAGTGGATGTTCTGATGATAGCGACCATTGAAGAAGAGCACGCCGATCTTCAAATTACAGATAGAAACAAGTTGACGACTCTTGTTTGTGGACTTGAAGAAATTTCCTATCTAAAGAACCAAAGAACCAATTTGGCAGAGACCTCAAAGCTCGCACAACCTAAGCCGGTACTTCCATTAGCTCCAGCCATATCGTAACACAAATAAAACCATTTGGATCTTCATATGAGAACCGGAGATGACACTCTTGTCACGAACCAAAACAGAGACCCTCCACATTTATTGATACAAGAACCCAAACTTAAGCATAACTCATAATTGTTCAGTCATACCCGACCATCCGAGGAAATATAAGGGAGGTATGGAATTGAGGCTGTAACAGCTCCGATGTCTCAAGACGTCACGAGTCGATACGCAAAACCTGTTACCACATATCTGAACCGAAAATCACTACCACCGTGAACCAAAACTAATGAGCGAACCAAAAAACATCACGCCATCGATCCAAAGCTCAACACAAGTCAACCCATCCTCACCTTAGACACTAATTAGAACCGCAAAATACTAACCAGTTATGGAGGACCGCAAAACAGAGAAGCTTTAGGCGAATAGAAACCATAGCTCTTCACCGGAGATGGACCCAAAGAAACAGTCCAGAACCACCGCGAAGCCCACGCCGGAGACTGACCTTTCACCTCTCCAAACCATCCCAAGCAAAGAAGGACCAATAGCTTAGATCTAGAAATAACCACCGCGTTGAGACGCCGTAGGACACCACCACCGCGTTGAGACGCCGTAGGACACCACCACAACCTTTCACGAACAACACTTTGACACCAGGACCTTCGCTTGGATAGATCTGCGACCACCAAAACTCAAGACCACATAATCTACACTACATGAAGAAACAAAACGAACGGGACCGGCGGTGGCGCTATCAGAGCCACCACGCGCCGGTCAACAGAGATCGTAGCAGCGCCGCACTAAGGAGAAGGTGAGGGGGGCGAGAGAGAAACTGCGGTAACCTAAAGATTTGACAAGTTTGTTCTTAATCATCTGCAGTCTCGTGTTTAAGATTTTTAATTTTGTTTTGATGAAAGTCAAAGTTGTTGTTTCGTGATCTTTACCACTCTTTGGTTGGTCGATGTATCATATTATGTTTCTGAAAGTTTGATCGGTAATTATTGCAAGAAGCCTTGGGCGTTTGTACAGTATCTTATTACATGCAATAAAGCTTCCAGTGTTCAATAACCAAGTTTTAAATATGTAGATACTATTTAATAGGTCAAACTGTCAACTCAAGTACTAAGCAATCAGTCAGGGTGGTCGAGTGGTCTAAGAGCACCATTAACCCACAAACCCACTTAAGATCTTTTAATGATTATTTTATTAAGTAAATGTGATTAAGAACCTTAGCTAAGAAATACATTGGTTTCATGCTCCAATGGAAGTCTCTTGTTTAGAAGTTCTTAAAATTAAAAAAAAAAGTTTGTCTAATCTATTAATAATAACAATCCCAATTAATTCCAAAGGTTATGAACCCTAACCAAAAATATTGTGTCTTTTTAGAATTATTTTTTTTCCTGAAATAATGTGTCCATTCAAAATATATGTGAAAAGATGTGTATATTCAAAATAATTTGTAAAAATACTATTTTGAATAATTATTTATAATTTAAAAAGATGTGACTATTCATATATTTATTTTTGAAAAGATGTGTCTATTGAAAAAATATTGTAAATGTGTCATTTTAAAATAACTACCTATTAATTGAAAAGTTGTGACTATTCATTTAGGTTTTTGAAAAGATATATTTATTGAAAAAATATTGTAAATGTGTCATTTTAAAATAACTACTTATTAATTGAAAAGTTGTGACTATTCATTTAGATTTTTGAAAATCTATAAATAGTCTATGTCCATGTGTTTCTGAAAGTAAAATTTTCACTAATCTAAAATAAAATGGTGAAGAGAAAAAGTTCTATGCAGTTACCCGGTTACAAATTTTTAGAAGATATTCAAATGAAACGTTGTCAACAAAAAATAATAGGAAGAATTAATGTTGTGTCTTTTTATAAAAATAAAATTAGTTTTAGTTAGCAATGTCAATTAATGTTGAAAAGTTATATCTTTTCGTAAAAATGAAATTAATTTTTTTTTCAACAAGTAACTTTTGGAATATTTTTTAAAATAGTTAAAATATCTTAACAAATGTCTTTATACAAATATGAGGTTAAAAGTTATATTTTCTCAATATAAAATATTAATGAAAAATACTGTTTAAATTTAGCTTGAAAAATATTTAATATTTACTTAAAAATGATTTAGATTGTGTTCAGATAATAGAAGCGCATGAATTAAGGTAATTTTTCAACGATTATTTCTCTTTATACCTTTTCACTCATACACTTTCTCTTTTGCGAGGGAACTCACGTCTCCAGTACAGGCGGTTACTCCTCACTATAATACAAGTCTTTAAATTATGCTGTAAAGCAACCGTTCTAAATATTGTAAACAGTTGCCTCCTTTCATTAAATTTGTCCTTTCATAATATTTACAATTTGGAAAGCAGGACTGCTGTAAACTTAATTTACAGTCATCCCCCATTTTGTTAATATTCACTACACGATAAATTTAAAATTGGTGGAAAAGAATACTCATTGAAATACAACGTCATCTACAACATTACTATTCTAGAATCAATTTTCTTTCCTCCAGGGCTCATACTTGGCTAACTTTCTTCATTCATATTCAAAATCGAAGATTTTCAACAAAGAACATTGAATACAAGAAACGCTTGATTCATAAACGAAAATCACAAAGTCAAGGAGAGGGAGCATTTTACCGAGCCAAAAACTTTTGCTTTTAAAATTTGATTATATTTATTAATCTATTTAATTTTTATCTTTTTATTACTGTGAAGGGGATTTGATAAAAGCTACTATTGATCATCGGCTAATACAATAAACATTTTTTCAAAGAAGGATCTATCTACCATATTAGTAACTTTGACGTCACGGAAACAATTAATAATCTAACAGTAACCAACCACAGTTTTTCCATTCAATTCACCCATCTTACAATTGTTTATGAAGTGTTGGATAATGTACCTAAATTTAGTATATCAAGATTCAGAATTCATGAGTATGAACAGTCGCTATGTTAACCAGTCAATACCTGATGTTACCGGTAGTTATCAAACTTGATAATTGATGTAGAAAGTTAATTTTTGTTTTTTTCATATAGTTATTAATGTAGAAAGAGATTGTAAAAATATTGAAAGGTTATGTTTTGTATGTTTTTATTTTAGAGGTTACATATTACCAAAATATTGAAAGATTATGTTTTTAAATATTTTATGTGTTTTAATTTTAGAGCTTGTATTGATTTTTAAGAGATTATCAAAATATTGAAAAGTTGTGCTTTTTCGTTTTAGAGGTTGCGTTGATTTCTAATAGATTATCAAAATACTGAAAAATTGTGTTTTTTCATTTTAGTAGTTTCATTGGTATTTAAGAGGTTATCTAAATATTGAAAGTCTGTGTCTTTTGTGTATTTTCATTTGAGAGGTTACATATTATCCAAATATTGAAAGGTTATTCTTTTAATCATAAAATAACTGAATTTAATTTTGTATTTTCAATAGCAACTATTGGATGTGTCTTTTCATAAAATTTATTAATTTTAAAAATCTATCTAGATATGCATCTTTTCAGAAAATTACAAATATAATAAACAAATTTGCTTTAGGATCATCAAATTCTTTTTGACAAATGACATATTCATTAGTTTTTTAAGAAATTGTCAAAACATAAAGAGTCTTGTAGACCTATAATTTGCATTGTTTTAAAAAATTTATTTTTATTTATTTTATATCTACCTTAAATACCTTTTAAAATAATTTTAGAAGTTTTTTTTAACCACAAAATAATTTTAGAAGTTATCCATAGATACTATAGTAATTCTATTTGTTGGCTAATTTAAGTACTCGGTATCAGTATACTACGTAGACCAATCCTTGAGGATTCAGTTTTTATCATGGAATTCATTATCAGGCAAAGTGAAAATTCACATGACAACCCTAAGCACACTGCGGACGTGAAACAAGATCTCATGTTGATCGAGAATCAACTTCCCTATTTCATTTTCAAAATAAAAAAAAAATATTCAGTTCATTTGAAGAGAAATGAGTACAGTGGGGACGGTTGAAGAAACACACTCAGGAATTTCACAGACATGTTCCGGTGGGGAGATGGAGAATGCCGACAACCTATCTCGCCCGTCCAGGAGTGTTAGCACCTTTTATTTCCTCTTGTTTTCAAGGAATGTTTTCTATATTGATTTCTTTCTTCTCTGTAAAGCTTTAATTTAGCATCATGAATAGAAAGTCGTTAAGCCGTTCTTAAAATTAATTAATAGAAATTCAAAAAAAGTATTAGGGGATGTGTATTTTCATCTTAAAGTCTTATTAGTTTTTTTTTTAATATTTAAAGAAGCATATTTACACAGTAATATACTTTTTGGGGATACACTGAAACATTGTAACCGTTGGTAACTACAATTTTTGTGATAAATCATTTTAATCGTTAATGGTAAACCATTGTAATTGTTGATGATTAAACATTTTAGTAATGAACAACTGCAATTTCTAATGTCAATCTTTGCAACCATTAACTAATCATCGTAGTGTTTGATTGTCAACCGTTGCAACATATAGCCTTCTATATAAAGAACTATAGACAACGTCAAATCACAACCAGAATAACAACTATAAAAACAAAAAAAATTACAAATAGAAAGAAATAGAGAGTTTTTTTGTTTAAAAATCATCAAAATCTTTGGCGAATGATATATAAACCTAAAAAATTCATTGATTTTTAAGAATCGTCAAAATCTCTAAATTTTTGTCTTTTCGTCATATAATTTTCATAATTTTGTAAGAAAATTTTGTTTTGTTGATTTTCGTATCTATTTAATACATTTTAAAAGAATTTTACAAATTATTCATATCCATTATAGAAATTCTATTTGTTGGTTAATTTAAATTTTTAATAATATTATATATTTTAGAAATTAAACATATTAATTTTTTTTATATCCCACACTGTTTTTTTTCTTCCTCGGTTATCCAAACTTTTACTTGAGCATAAAACAACTGATGCAAAAAAAAAACTATCATATTGTGTTTACTTGTTACCAAATGGTAATCTAAGTAAAGAAAAGAGCTACATCTATGTATGTTCAACCACCAACTCTTACCACTAGAGAAAAACACATTGAAGTGTTTCTCTTATTGATCATTATGATTAAGCAAAATATGTATGATAAAAAATATATTTTTCATATTTTCCTAAATTACTAATAATAAAATTACTTAAAAGGTATCATATTTTTCTTTTCATCTTCAAAACTGCATAGGTTTTTGTGGATGTTATATTGTGCTTTTTTTTATTATTATACCTTTAGAAATTTAAATAAATATATAAAGGTATGTATTTATCTAAATTTTATGAAGAATGATCTATGAATGTGTCTTTCGTATTTGATCATTTCTATTTACTATAATTCTTAGGAAAGAAAGAAAAATAATTTACACTCTTTAACCAACTAATTTTCACAAATTAAACTTAACAAAAATGTTGATATCGGTGAGTATATTTGTCAGGTTTGGAACAGCAAACCGGCAATATACTTTTGGAAATACTATTGTTTGCACCCATGGTTGGGTCATATACCAACTTAGTTAAATAATTGTTTAAGAATCTCATTTTTGTAACTGTTTAAATGAACAGACGCGACTTTTTGCAATGCGTCTTTTAGTTGTGTCAGGTATATACATATGACGCATGGTAACGAGAGAATGCAAATGAAAACATTTAGTGACTGCTGATTTTTTGTTAGATCTTTTTCATGGTTCTTACCTTCATTTATAAATAAGATTCTAGTCATATTCATCATTAACCCATACAAATGCAAGGCTCAGCATTCGTACATTTGTTTCTAAATCAGATTTGAGACATTCATCATTAACTCATACAAGGTACATTTACACATTTTTCGAAAAAAACTTATACATGTACAAAGTGGTAATCAAATAATTATATGCGATAACAGTGCATTTTTATAAATATTTAATTTTATTATATTTCCAGAACTTATAAATATTCCAGCATTTACTAAAATTTCTTTATTTTATTGTCTAGTCAAATGTTTTTTTTTGTTGATTTGAGTTTCCATTTTTTGTTTGTTTTACTGGTCTAAGTTTCTATATTGGTAATAAAAGCTTCTTATTTTACTGAAAATAAAAGTTTACATTTCCTTCCATTTATATTCCATGTTTCTATATTATAAGTAATTTATTTCAGTTATTTTCTTTTGTATTAAATTCACTTTATTTTTAAAATAAACATTGTTTCATTAAAAAAATTGTTATTAAAAATTCGATGAGTTTCTGGTAACCGAAAAAGAACCAAATGATACCTGAAGATTTTTTTCAAGTATTTAGAGATTAAAACATTAAAATAGAACCAAATTGAAACCAATTAGAACCTACATAAAATAAACCTGATCAAAATGAACTACAATTCTTTGGATGCATGAGTATAAAAATTGTCTATTACGTAAAAATTGTCTTCTCCAAGATATTTTGGTTCTAAAAATATATTGATTCTTAAGATATTTATAAAATCTAAAATATATCTTTTCATTCTATAAATTTTGATATATTTAAGGGTTGTCAAAATGTGTATAAATATGTATTGCATACTAAAATTGTTTAAATTTTTAAAGAGATATTTTTTTTCATTCGTTTTCATATTTATGTTTACAAAATTGGTATTGACGTATTTGTACTTTAATTATAATCTGAACTATAAAATATACATTTTTAGTTTTATTTTTACAAATGAATGAAATGCAAGAAATCTACATTTTGACATGAAGAAACTTTCAAAAGTAAAATAAATTTTTTTAATCTAGAGCCATAAGTTATATATTGTAAATTATTTTTATAAAATGAGTTTCCGCCCGATATCACGCGGGTTTCCTACCTACTTATTACAATATTCAATGTGATATTTCTCTTAACAAATGAGTTTCCGTGCGATATCGCACGGGTTATTTTCCTAGTTAAAGATAAAAACACACATTGATTTTATTCTCCATATGCATTACCAAGCTAGTATCTCGTCCACTTTCTCTTTGATATGGAGAATGGTATTGTGGAGTTTTTCATCAAAGCATATATACAGTGTTGTTAATGGTGCATATACTTTGTCATGATGCAGTAACTATGCAGTTCATTCAAGATTTGCTCTAGGAAAAAAAATGTGATGGGGCGGAAAAGAAACTTGAAGGTATTACCATCAACAGAGGACAAATCTACAAGCTTGAGCTTTATTTGTAGCTAAATAAGTAGTAATAAAACTAGGCCCAAGTTGCTAAAAACCCGAACGATGTTTAGTATAAAACATTGAAACATCATCATTATTCATAGGTAAGACTTCACGATTGCTCTTGCTCTCATCTGTTTTTTAATTGGCATCAGGTTTCTTCAAAGCTGCAAGGAAAAGTATAAGCAAATTAATGAGGAAAAGAATGAAAGAAAGGCAAATGAAGCAAGTATAATGGAAGAGATATTATATTATTGTTGTAGATAAGATCGACATGAGTCATAAGCATACGCCTGCAGCAGTAACGAATTAACCCAATTGCATCAAGAGCATCCATGCATATTTTCCAAAACCAAAAACCCAATTTGCAATTCAATAACATAAATCATGTTACAGCTTAACGCATAGGGGGGTAAAGAGAGCATGTAACACAAAAAGAGGCTAAAGATTACACTAGAGATGTAAACAAGAGTATCAAAAAACCTCAGTAACCTCATTAACCTGCTATAAGTAGCATTCATGGACTTGAAAATGATCAGATTGCAAAACAGTGTGAGTTTTAGAGATTCAAAGAGAGTTTAACATAAGAACATGATGAACAAACCGAAGAACATGAGAGAGAGGAGAGGTTTTGTGTATGTAGAAACAAGAGAGAATGAAACTTGTTTGCTTGATTAATTTCTTTGCAAATACATTGTAATATATAGAGAATACAAAAGACATCTTCCATAAACAAGGTCCATGAATTCATGAGCTCCCATAAACAAGGTCCATGAATTCATGAGCTCCCATAAACAAGGTCCATGATTTAGGGAACCATGTTTTAGGGATCCATGATTTCTTCATGTCAACACTCCCCCTCAAGCTTGACCATATGGAACAAGTCAAGCTTGGAAAGCCATGAAGTATTCCCTCATTAAAACCTTTACTTGGAAAAAACCACTTGGGATAAAAACCAAGCAAAGGAAAAAGAGTAGAACACTCCATGGTGAGGGGATCACTGACATGGAAGGTTTATGAGTCCTAGTCTTGGAAGAATGGACTCACAAACTTTGCTGCTGGCCGCCTTGGTGAAGATGTCCGCCAGTTGATCTTCACTCCTTGTGTAGCATGGGAGGATCACTTGCTGCTCTACTGCTTGTCTCACCTTGTGGCAGTCTACTTCTATGTGTTTTGTCCTCTCATGGAAGACTGAATTGGACGCAATGTGTATTGCGGCTTGGTTGTCACAATGCATGGTCATGGGGTTGGTGATCTCAATCCCCAAGTCTCCTAGAAGACCCTTTATCCAGATGAGTTCACTGGTTAATTTCCTCATTGATCTGTACTCTGCTTCTGCACTTGAGCAAGACACAACCTTCTGCTTTTTACTCTTCCATGTAACCAAATTTCCTCCAATGAATGTGCAATAGCCGGTAGTTGATCTTCTGTTTGTTCTGTCTCCAGCCCAATCTGCATCACAATATCCAACAACCTCAGTGTTTCTGTTGCAAGCCATCCATACACCTTGACCCGGAGCCTCCCTTAAGTATCTTAGGATTCTCTCCACCATGTTCTAGTGATGAACCTTGGGATTTTGCATGTGTTGGCTCACCTGATTTACTGCAAAACAAACATCTGGCCGGGTAATGGTTAGATAGATCAGCTTCCCAACAATTCTCCTATATTGCTTGACATCTTCAAATGGAGTATCTTCATACTCCCCCTCTCGCAATGTCTTGTAGTCTTCTTCAAGTGGTGTCTTGGCTTGTCTTCTTCCAAGATCTCCTGCCTCCTTTAGAATATTCAAAGTATATTTTCTTTGGGACATGAACAACCCCTCCTTTGATCTGCACATCTCAATTCCGAGGAAGTACTTCAGTTCACCTAGATCCTTGATGTCAAATGCGGCCTTGAGGAATGTCTTGGTGGCACTGATCCCCTTCTTGTCACTACCAGTGATGATGATGTCGTCCACATATACTAGGATCACAATAATCCCGGACTTGCTGGTGAGAGTGAAGAGTGTGTGATCCGCTTGAGACTTCACAAATCCTCTTCCATTCAATGTAGTGCTTAGTTTGTGGTACCAAGCTCTTGGTGATTGCTTCAAGCCATAGATCGCCTTTCTGAGTCTGAGGACATTTCCTGGCTTTACCATCTCTTCCATTCCCGGAGGTGGTCTCATGTACACTTCATCTTCTAGTTCACCTTGTAGGAAGGCATTCTTTACATCCATTTGCCAAAGATCCCACTCTAAGTTCACTGCCAATGAGATGAGTATCCGAATTGTATGAAGCTTTGCCACTGGTGCAAACGTGTCTAGATAATCTTCTCCATATACTTGTGTGTATCCTCTTGCTACCAGTCTGGTCTTCTTCCTTTCTGGATTTCCATTTGCAAGATACTTGATGGTATGCAAGAGTCTGCTGGTCACGGCTTTCTTTCCTCTTGGAAGCTCAGTCTCATACCAGGTGTTGTTCTTGATCATGGCATTGATCTCTTCTTCAACAGACTCTCTCCATTCTTTGTCTTGCATTGCCTCTTCATAGGTGTTTGGGATGTACTCTTGATCCAATTCTCCAATGAAGACTTGATGTTCTTGTGGATATTGAGCAAGCGAGCATACTGCACTCACTGGATGTGCCACAGCTTTAGCATTGAAGTAGACTTTAGGTTTCCTGATTCTTGTGCTCCTTCGTAAGGGTTGTATCTCATCAGGTGCTGCCTCATTTGTTTCTTCTGGAACTTGATCTTGAGTCTCAGGAACTGATTCTGATTTGGTCTCATCCTGATCATGAGCTTCTTGTTGATTCCCCCCTTCAGGGTCAGGATGGGCAATTTCTTCATTTTCATTAATCACATCTTCTTCAACTACAGCTTCTGGAACAGGTGCAGTAGCTTCAGGGATATTCCTTCTTGTTTCTTGAGTTGCTGGAGACATGTCAATGCCGAAGTTCTCCAAAATGATTCTCAGGTTTGTGGCTCTTTCTGATTGTGGTAAGTCCCTCAGATCATCCCAATTCTTCTCCTCATAATATCCCTTTGTTTCCACAAACTTCACATCCCTTGATATTAAAACTTTTCCGGCTACTGGATCATAGCACTTATACCCCTTTTGTGTTGGAGAGTAGCCAATGAACATCGCTTTTGTGCTCCTGGCATCCAGTTTGTTTCTCTGCTCCCCTAGTATCAGCACAAAGCAGAGACATCCAAACACCCGTAAGTGGTCCAAAGCCGGCTTGGTCTGGTTAAGGACTTCAAACGGTGATAGATCTTTGAGGACTTGAGTTGGAGTCCTATTGATCAGATAAGTAGCAGCCACCACCGCATCACTCCAGAATCTTTTTGGAACGTTGGTGTGGAACATCATTGATCTGGCTACCTCCATCAGGTGTCTGTTCTTCCTTTCAGCAACTCCGTTTTGTTGAGGAGTATATGGACAGCTTGTTTGATGAATAATTCCATGTTGAGCCAGGTACTGTTTGAATGCATGACTTGTGTATTCTCCACCATTGTCTGATCTGAGGATCTTCAGCTTGGCATTGAAGTGGTTGGAGACATGAGCTTGGAAATTCTTGAAGGCGTCTAGCACCCTATCCTTGGACTGAATCAATGTCAACCAGGTGTATTTGGATTTTTCATCAATGAAGGTGACAAAGTATTTGTGATTCTCCCTTGACACACATGGAGCCGTCCATACATCAGAGTGAACCAAGTCGAAGCATCTCTCATAGGTGGTGCCAGACCGTGGAAAGACTGTCCTACAATGCTTCCCCAATATGCAGGCTTCACATTCTTCATTCTTAGACACCACTCCCGGGAATATCAGGTTTAGAGCTCTTGTATGGGGATGTCCCAATCTGGCATGCCATATTGTGTTCTCAGCGCCATTAACGGTGCTAGCCAGGCAATGAGGCATAGATGATTCCGGCACCATATTCCTCTCAAGATGATACATCTGCTGATGGCTGTGCCCTTTTCCAATGATCTTTCCTGTCTTCAGGTCTTGAAACTCAACTTCATCTGGTCTGAACACAACTTGGCAGCCCAAATCAACCGTAGCCCTTCTTATTGATAACAAGTTAGATGAAAATCCAGGTATATACAAGGCAGTAGATTCCTTATCAAACACTCTAAGGTTCCCTATCCCTTCTATTTTCACCTTATCACCATTTGCTATGACTACATTCCCTACGGCAGGCTGGATATTACTAATCAAGTTCCTATCACAAATCATGTGATGGCTTGCTCCTGAATCTATTATGATAGGTTTAGAGTCAAGAGAATGTGTACCAGCCTTCTTGAAAGCAATGAGAGCCAAGACAGTGCTCCAGATAAAGGAATTGGCGTCTTTTCTGGTCACAAAACCATCAGATGAGGTCGTACCAGCTTGATTTCTCCACATGTCTTCAGTTGAATCACTCATGTGAGCAGAATACATGGTTCTCCCTTGAATTGCTTGCTGCTCCTTGGGTTTACATTTATCCGGCTGGCTTTTGAGAGGATCACCATCATCTAGGCATGGAATCTTTCTTCCAGTAAAGAAATTATGTAACAGTGTGTTGAATGATGAGTCTAGGTGTAGGAGAAAGCTGAGGAACCGGTCGTTCTCATAGATGGTTTGTAGACTCTCCCATAAACACCCATAAGCGGTTTGAAGACTCTCCCAAAGTCTCTTGGCGGTTTTGATGTGAGAATTGATCTTCATGATTGGTTTTGACAAGGAGTTACAGATGAGAGCCAGAGCTTGCTGGTCTTCTTGAACCCATTGGTTGTGGTTGTTCACGTATCTATCTTCTTCAGCCATCCTCTTTGAAGTTCCAGCCTTCATGATATGGCTGTCCCAAAGTCCATGACATCCCAAGGTGATTCTGGCCACTCTTGACCATGATAGATAATTAGGACCCTCAAGGGTCACGGAAATTATGTTTTTCTTCTCCATTTTTATGATTTGCGGAATGAGAATAACATAAAAGCTTTGCTGAATGAAAAGAGAAAGATAGAAAAGGTTTGCGGAATGAAGTAGGAGCTTAACGCTCTGATACCATGTGAGTTTTAGAGATTCAAAGAGAGTTTAACATAAGAACATGATGAACAAACCGAAGAACATGAGAGAGAGGAGAGGTTTTGTGTATGTAGAAACAAGAGAGAATGAAACTTGTTTGCTTGATTAATTTCTTTGCAAATACATTGTAATATATAGAGAATACAAAAGACATCTTCCATAAACAAGGTCCATGAATTCATGAGCTCCCATAAACAAGGTCCATGAATTCATGAGCTCCCATAAACAAGGTCCATGATTTAGGGAACCATGTTTTAGGGATCCATGATTTCTTCATGTCAACAAACAGAAGTAGAGAAACAAATCAATCAAAAAGGCCATAAAGATTATAAGGGCAATTAGCTGTATATTGGGTGAGATGTAAAAAACGAGAATGAATATGTCTAATTATAGAAGGAGAAAATATGCAAACTTTTCAACAAAGCAAGATCATGAACAAACATTAAGTGACTCTTTAGAGTTTTCACGAGGCAATGAAAAGGGGGTTACCCTTCGGTGTAATCAGCCTGGAGAAGATCAAGGTATGTGTTCTATTTGTTCCCAATCACCTACGAATCATAAAGCTCAAAACTTTATCGAACTAGTAAAAAAATCAAATTTCCTCAAAAGTATAAACGAATCGAAATAAAAGGAGAAACATTTCCACAAGTACAGCAACGAACTGGGATGATCAACCATTGATTCTGTCGAGGAGAGCAACAAGCCGACGAGAGATCACCAGAAAAAATGGAATCGTGGAAGAGAGAAAGAGAGGAAGAGAGAAGACAATATCGTAGAGAGAGAGAATGGTGAATGTCTGACACGTGTCCCAGAAGAAACGTTTCTTCTGCCCCTTAATTAAGCAACGTATCTTCTTTAATTACACAATTTTTCTTTTCTTTTTAATCTAAAAATACTAAAAACCCAGGTTAAGAGCCCGCGTTATTGATGCTCTAAGGCGCCAGACTCAAGTTCTGGTCCTCGTGAGAGGGCGTGGGTTCAAAAGCCACTTCTGACATTCTTTTTCATTTTTATATCTAAATATTTTAGTCATTCATTTCTGGTTACTAACATTTACCTTTTTCCACATTGAAGATGATTTAACTGAGCTACGATCACCTATGAGTTGACCGTATCGAATACGTGAAATTCAGTCTGACCTTAGTGTCCATTGGTCCGAACTGAAACATCCTTCTCATGCTCAGTCTCGGAAGCTCTTGCTCATACTCTGCTCTCAATCTCAGCAGCTCCGGAGACTTGCTGTTTGTCACTGTCAGCTGTGATCTCGAGCTGCCTGCGATGTTAGCCACGGATATTGACCGAGACAGCCTTGTACCGAAGTAACCGAACTTGTTTGAGGCTTTCACAACAGCAAGCCGACCGTCGATGGACCTGTCGGTGTTTGATCCGCTCCAGGCTGGATAAACTCAGCGATGCTCATCACTAGCTCTTCTTCAAAGTCCTCTCCGTCTTTGTTCAGATCTTTGTACCGGCTCGGATAGTGCATCGTTACATCCTGTATGTTTTCGGATCAATCCGACCGGTAAGGTATCCTTCAGCAGACAAAGACAACAACTTGGTAGAATGCAGGTAAGTTTTGTTAGAAAGTGAGTGAACGTGGCGGGAACGCCGCTGGCTAGCTCTTATAATTTCTAGTCGCTAATTTTTTTTATGAATTTGAAATAACAGGTCATCATGGTCACAGATGGCCAGCAACCTCAAAACGAACGTGGTTATTATTATTTGTTTAACAATGAAAATTTTCCATTTGAAGCCCATAATCTCTAATCACCTTTTCAGAAAATCCAATAAAAAAAAAGATATCATTTTATATAACATGGTTTTGGATCCAGAACACAAATGATCATCAATAGTTGCTTAAGTGGATTATAAATCCCAAATAAGGTTTAGGATTATAATGTAAAGCTGAATTTGAAATTAAATCATACGCTAATAATCAAATGATGGACCTGCAAGTATAATCTACCATGAAACAAACCTGCAAGTAGTTTTTTTATAATCCAATATTGTGGTGATAAAAGAAGATATTGCAGGGGAAGAAAATAAACATAATTGTAACAAAGCTAAGTTAACGTAAGAGAGAAGCAAAGCAAACAAAGGAAGAAACATCAGAAGATCTCTCGTCAGAGAAACATAATAGAAAGAGATCTGTTGTGGTTATTATTACCACCTCCAACGTAGTTCGTTTTACATGTTGACTCTGCGTCGGTTTGTCACCAGTTCTGGATTTCCCTTCTTCATCATCGCTACGAACTCTTCGTAGTTTATTTTCCCGTCCTGTGAGATTTTCAGTTGCACAAGTGAGTGTGTGTTCACAAGACATGCATATAATATATGAAATGGACCAAACCAAATAGTATTGTGTATATAACACGTACACGATCAGTGTCTACTTCAGCGATGATCTCTTTGATGGACTTGTCATCACCCATGTTGTATTTCTTCATGGCCTGCTCTAGTTCTTCCATTGTTATGTACCTAAATAACACAAATCAAAAGTGTAAGACTTTGTAACTTGTTACTAAAGAGAGAGACTCATATTTATTAATACCCGCTGTTGTCCTTGTCGAAGTACTGGAAAGCCGTGTACAAATGATCCTCACGTTCGATTCTGTTCATATGCATTGTCGCTGATATAAACTCCAAGTAATCTATTGATCCATCTCCATCCATATCAGCCTAAACCCAAAACCATAATAATAATAATAAGCCTTTTGTTTATGCAGAGGAGGAGAAAACACCAAAAGACTTAAAACACTTACTGCTTCCATTAACTGTTTTATTTCAGCCTCAGAGATCTTATTGCCAAGTTTTGGGAGACCAGTTCTCAACTCCTCTAAGGTGACTATTCCATTTTTATCAGTGTCTAGAGCTTTGAACATCTCCTTTAGACCAATGATTTCTTCTTCAGACAGGTTCTCTGCAATGACCTGAAACAGAAGACTGGCTTTAAAAATAAGAAGACTAGTGGCAATTGGTCAGTTAGTGTTCTTGTTTACCTTGAGTGCCATCTTCTTTAGTTTGTTCATGGCTCTGAACTGTTTCATCCTGGACAGCACAGCATTGTCAAGCGGTTTGTCTGACGCCTCTCCATCTTCTTTAATCCATGGATGATCTGCGTTTGTATTAAAAACGTGTAAAGTACAGTTCTTAATCATCAAAACATGTTACCAAGTAGTCTTACTTAGCACTTCACTAGCTGTAAGCCGGTCTTTAGGGTCATATGTCAACATTTTCTTCAAAAGATCTTTAGCACCACTAGACACAGATGGCCACGGATCAGCTGAGAAATCAAGCTGACCTTGTAGAATAGCATCAAAGATCCCTGTCTCATTTTCTGCACAACAGAACAAAGAAGGGTCAAGTGTTTTAAACCGATAAATCGAACTCTCTTCTCAAACAAGATCAAAGCGTTAGTACCTCCCCAAAAAGGTGGGACACCGCTGATAAGGATGAACAGAATCACACCAGCGCTCCAAATATCAGCCTCTGGTCCATAGTTCCGTTTTAGAACCTCTGGTGCAACATAGTATGCACTTCCAACAAGATCCTTAAACTTATCTCCTGCATTAAACATAAACAACGTTACACCACAGATGAAGTAATAGAACGCAGTATCAAATCTTGGCAGCCTCTAACCTGGTTTAAAGAAGACAGATAGACCAAAGTCTGTAGCTTTCAACGGTGAGTTCTCATCTTTGCTCAGAAAGAGAAAGTTCTCAGGCTTCAAATCTCGGTGCATTACGCCCATAGAGTGGCAACTATGCACAACCATCACCATCTGCCTGCACAAATCCGCAGCAGCTCTCTCTGAGTAATGACCTTTAGCTATGATCCTATCGAACAGTTCACCTCCTTCACACAGCTCCATTATTAGATTCACCGAGTGTCTGTCCTCGTAAGCTCCCTTCAAGTCCACTATGTTCCTACAATGTTCATATCAATGCACCAACTCAAACACACACAGTATGTTCCCCTAACATACACTAATCTAACATATATCCTCATTGTTTCTAGAGTAACATATGTTCTCATTAGTCACTACCATTGTTCTAAAAATCGGTCTACATGGCCTAGGCATCCGTCAAGTCGGCAAATCGGATCTAAAATTCCTGTAATTCTATTACTAACTACCGCCTAGCGATTTATTGAACTTTACTATTGGATCTTGACCGCCTTTCAGATTCATTTTAGGAAAATCTCAAAATAAGTTACCGGTGACCACTGAGATGGTGCATAATCTGAACTTCACGGCGAACATCTTCAATGTCGTCACGGTGGACAAGACGCCGCGTGGGGATTGACTTGCAAGCGAAGAGCTTTTTGGTCTCTTTGTGAGTGACGAGATAAGTGACTCCAAACTGACCACGACCTAGCTCGCGACCGAACTCGTATGTTCCCCTGACATTCTCCATCGGTCGGCCTAAGATCCGACCGTTCTGGTTAGCAGATGTGGTGGAACGAGATCCGCCGGTTGCAGAGCCTGAGGAAGATCCGACGGGTGTGGAAGCAGAACCGGAAGATCCACGGCGTTCTCCGGAAGGTGGGACATGGTGGACGACGTTGGTGGAGGAAGAGGATGAGGAGGACGGTGGGGGATTGGAGGATTTGGACTTGCTGTGTCTGTGTCCCATTGTCTGAACGAACTTTCTCTCTGAGTCAATAAAGTCAACTGAGATACTAAAGATCTGATGGTCTTTCTATGTCCGAAGATGAACACGGGATGATGGAGATCACGTGGCGTGTTTTTACTGGCGTATAGCTGGAGAAATTAAACCGCGTATATCTTTTTGTTAATATTATAAAACGACTAATTATTTTTCCCACTGGAGTATAAACTAAAGAATGAGATAAGGTAAAATCTTGTAGTATTTGTTTATATTTTTCCAATGACACAACGAACTTTTGCAAGTTGAGATTGAAAATAAATAAAACTATTAGTAAGATTTAATCCTGTAATTTACAAATAAGTGATACTGTTACGTATGTTACTATTTATAAAAGGCAAAAGAGAGAAGCCTCTAGTCTGTCTAGAAGGTTTACTCTGTCAACCATTTGAATGAAAAAACATGAATCCCAAAACAACAGCAGTTCCTATTAACAGAAGAGAAGAGTCGAGTTTCAGCTTAACAGACAATAGCTTCTTTGAGCTTTTCTATCCTGAAGGAGCCCACTTTGTACTTGGTAGCACTCGCAACATCTCAAAAGTAAAAAAGTACTTTGTACTCTCAGTACAGCTTCATGGAGCATTCATCAACTCTATTGAAAAGTTCTTCCAAGTACAACTCCGCTAAATATAATAGCACCAAACCACTTGTTCGACACAAATCTATGCAAACATCAAAACCACAAAGTGTTAGCTCTTTCCAAGGCAAATCACATATTGAACTGAGTCAGAACTGTTACATACTTTCTACTGCAGTCAGCACCAGATGATAAGTCAGCTGTTCCTATTTGCCATCCTAACTGTCCCAATGCAGCCACCAGTGATGCGTAATATTGCCACCCTTCATCATTACAGCGAGAAACCAAAACTAAAATAAATAAAAAAAGACTATAAATGGAACAGGTAATCACAAAAGAAGCATTGTAAAAGTTCAAAGAGTACCAAGATCTGCACTTAGTCCAGAAAGTGCAAGTAACCCCATAGATGCTGTACCAAATCCAGTTAGCCAAAGCTTTGTATTCTCACCGAACCTAAGAGCCGTCGACTTCACACCAACCTTCACATCATCTTCTTTATCCTGTAGAATAGCTACTTTGTTAATGTTCATGAACTATGAAAAGTTATAAAGCTAAGAACAAAGTTGAATTATACCTGATGTGCATAAATAGTATCATAAACAAGAGTCCAGCAGATTCCTGAGAGATAAAGAGGGAGCACAACAGCTGGATCTACACTTCCTTTAACTGCAGTCCAGCCTAAAAATGCTCCCCAGTTTATGGTCAAACCTAAAAATGCTTGAGGCTGCATCAACAATCCAATAATCAATAATCAAAAAATAAACCAAGAAGATAATATACTGACTAAATTTGAAAGCCTTACCCAAAATGTAAACCTCTTCATAAGTGGATAGGAGAAGACAAGGAACAAAGATGAAGCCCCTAACACACGGCTGCATAATAACAAGTAAGCCAATCACAAAAACCATCTTAATATCTTACAAAAGTTTTAAACAAAACCTGTAATTGTTAAGTTGGAGAAGAATCCCTAAGCCTAAAAGCAACTGTATCACAAGAAACTGAAGCCCTTGGAATGGTGTCAAAAGACCACTGGCTATAGGTCTTAATCTTGTACGATCAACCTGCATTTAACATAACAAAGATGTAAAAGTTTGACATCACTTGTCTATTTTGCTAACAACAAACAAAACTGACCTTTGTATCAATGTCCTGATCAAGCAGATCATTTATAGTACAACCAGCACCTCTAAGAAGTATTGCACCACAACCAAATAAACCCATCATTTTAAAACTTGGAAGGCTTCCAGGATCAGCAGCCAAAGCAATTGACCTATACAAGAATTAAAAAGTGAAGTGTAGCTAACAAAATCTAAAGGGAAAAAGTATAAACCCTTACCACATACAAGGCCAAGCAAGCAACCAAGTACCAATAGGTTTATCCAAACGAGCAAGCTTAGCATAACCTCTAGCTCCTTGTGGTAAATACAAATCTATCCAAGAATCTTCCTTAGCAATAGCAGTACTCATCTCCTTGCGACTCCTCTCCAAAACCATGGACGACGACCACATTCCAGCAGCTAATCTATAACTCTCCTGATGCAACTCCGTCCTTTCACTCCATACTTGGTGGTTATGATTCAATAGAGGATACTTAGGCGAAGGGTTTATGTAATGTGGAGTAGTAACAGGTTTGGGCAAGTATATATGTTGTTGAGATTGTAAAACAGAACATGAAGATGGAGTTGCCGAGACGGATGGTTTTAACAACCGTCGTGAAACACGGGAGAGCACAAAAAACGCCATCTTTGAGAAGAAGAAAAAAAGAAAGCTTTGCCTGCAAGAAAAGAAAAAGATGTAAAGAGTTTCAAAACGCCAAGCAAGACAAGACTCCTGTTTCGTATTTACACTTAGCTTGTGTCTGTAAAACAGAGACTTAAAACAAGAATGATCGGATGAGGAAGAAGAATGGGAGTGGGAAGCTTGCTTACCGGAGGCGAACAACGACGCCGGCGTGAAAGGGAACCTATGGGAGCTAAACTTCTCCAGCAAATTAGATGGATCATTAAGGGCCAAGGGCCTTGTACTATTCTATCTGATATGGTCCATAATGGGCCGAAAAAAATAGGCCTAGAAAGCCTGGGCGGAGCTATACTAAAGAATGACGTAGGAGACTCATCCTCTCTTTGGCACCACTAACCAATGTGCTTTAGAGGATTGCTTAAAGGGTAGGCACCAGCTCCTATATTTCCTAATTAATCACTGGTTTTTTTACTGTTCGCGGATCGTATTAACACGTGACGGCTCGTGAGTGGTTCGTTTTTTTTTTTAAATAAAAAAAAAATTTCACAAATGGGATGCTAGGGTTAATGGTGCTCTAACGCTTTAAGGTTCACATCCTAACTAAACGATTTGTAGAGGACTATTGATTCCAGGTTCTAAAGAAAACCTAGGCGTTAACGAATTTTGAATTATTTTTTATATTTTGTATATTTATATATGATATTTTAGTATCCAGATTTAATTATAAAATTATTTTGATAGATTTTCGAAACTAGATATACAAAACGAAAGCAATTAGATAAATTAATGAATTTACACTAATATTATTATTTAATTTAACAAATTAAAATTAATTATAATGATTAAATTGATTTAAACTAATTTATTATAGTTTAAACCGGTTTTAATCATAAAAATCAAATTTTTAAATTTTGGCTAATGTCAAGTTACCGCCTAGGCTGGTGACTAGGTATCATCTAAACTGATTTTTAGAACCATGCTCAATGTAGATATACCGTTTAGGGTTTAAGATACAGATAATAAAGAAATAGGGAAAGTTAGTAAGCTTTATTTGTTTAGCGATGAAAGACGACGGTCCCAAGAGAGATAGAAGTCGTAGTGCAGTTTTTATAACAAGTGCTGCTGGCTTAGTACACCTTGTTGCACAATTGTTAGAGCCTTTCATGTCATCATTTTCTCGTGGGGTGTTTAAACAACTAAATTTCCCTTTAATTTTTTTGCAAGCAAGTATATACCGTGAGAGATTCTTCCTCATAACCACAGGATAGGCACCCCTCGACGATTGTTCAAGTATTTGAAAAATGAAGAAGTGGAATGGTACAAAAAAGTGTTTGCTGGAAGTCTGGCTGATGAACTTGCTCGTAGACGCCCTAGGCCTGTAGAGGTAGCAAGTTTGGCTATGGATGCACTAGCTATAGAATAATATTAGCGCTCGTGTTAAAATACTTTGAATCAAATACGCTATAAGGAAATTGTCAAAAATACCATTTTTTTGTATCAATTTTCAAAAATACATTAATCACTTTTACTCTTGTTTTTAAGACGAAAAACACATTTATAATCATTAGGTTAAGTAATCTAAGACTTAGAGTTTAAAGTTAAGGGGTGGTGTAGGATAGATGTATGGTTTAGGAATGTAAAATTTAGGGTTTAGGAATGTAAAATTTAGGATTCTAATTATTTTTTTTTTTAAATTGTCTCTTTAAAAAGTGATGTTTTTAAAAATATTTTTTTAATGAAGGTAAAAATGAAAAGTGGTACAATAAAAATGGTAAACTTGATATTTTCCCTAAGTTTTTTTACAAAATACAAAAGTTAAAACAATGTTTCCTTTGAATGCCTATAATACAAAGCGTTAGGTGGAATTTTATTTTGGTACATAAAACTGGTATGAAGTATTGAATTTTGAAAAATATATGCATGAACTACATACAGTAAACTATAAGGTTGTCCATGGAATCATCACATTAGCTAAGCTTTAATCACTTCTTTGAGTTGTGATTGAACCTTCATTGTCCTAGTGAGTATTTTTTACCTTTTTGTGCCTCCCTAAGACATTATTGCTTTGATTAGCATCTTAGAGCATGATTATTGCACATATCCACCATAGGGTATCTTAACTTTTTTTTTTTACTTTTTCTCAGATTTAAAAAAAAAAAATTAAAACAAACCAATCGTGGGCCGCCATGTGGCAATGGACCCACGGAATAGTGTAAGATACGGTTCTTGATCAAGAACTTTTAGAAGGGGTTCTTAAGGAAAGTGGTGGGACCCACCACTAAGAACCCCCTTAAGAACCCCCCAATGTTCATGCTCTTAGACCATTATTATTGGTGGTCCTTAAGGCGGAGGTCCTTAGGAACAATTAAAGACTTGTTTCTTAATTTTCAAAGGAAAAGTTAAGAACGTTTCTTATACAAGAGACGTCCTTAACTTTTCCTTTGAAAATTAAAAAACAGGTCATTAACTGTTCCTAAAGATCTCCGCCTTAAGAACCACCAATAATGTTGCTCTTAGATACACTAGGTTTTGATTTCCTTGAAAGTTAATGTATCTCCCAGCTGTGTCATTATTTGCTTAATGAAATTCACATACTTAACAAAAAAAAACTACATACAAGATAATAGTATTACGTTGAATTTTATTTTAGAAAAAAATATATATTTCTTCATAAATTGTAGTGAAAAATTAAAACATTATAGATAAATTTTACAGATATTATTAATGAACAAATAAAATTAAAAATTTTGGTTATATATGTTGAATGAAATTTTGCAATTAAATCATATGATTAATTTTGATTTTGAAATATTTCTTAACATTACTTTTTAAATACTATATTTAATATTATTTTTCTAGAATCTGAAAATGTCTAAATCGTCTCTGTATCGGTCCTATATCTGCATATAACTTGTTGGTCTATCACAATTAGTTTTTGAGGAAAAGAAATCACGGTCCGTAGCTGATTCTTTCTTTCTTATATCATACATATCTCAATTCTTCCTCTCTTGTATCATACATGTTCATATCAAATGGGATTTGAAAACTATTTTTTGTTTCCTTTGGGGTCCACATTCCCTTTTCATGATTTTTTCTATCACGTATTCTCTATCTATACAAATTGGCTGTCAATTATATCTCTAATGCATGTTATGTTTCAAGGAAACAAAAGAAATTTGAAAATTACTTACATATGTTAGTTAAGTTGACATTTTTCTCCCTAATACGTGAATGGTGACCATTAATTGAGAGAAGATGGGAAATGTTTTGTTTAGAGTAACAAAATAAACGCTTGTCCAAATTAGCTAATTAATATACACCGCTAGTCAGTAATATATGTGTATATATGGAAAACTGAAAATTAATTAAAGATGAATAACATACATTTATACTTAAACAATTTTTACAAAAAAAAAACACAAACGATTTCATAAAAATTAAACTCCACGTACAAGACCACACTTATTCATTATTATATTGAAAACACCTTAATAAGTGAATTGGGATAGTGATGAATTTGATGGTGATAGTGATGTTGATTAAGCTTTGTGGACGTGCTCCCCCATGTCAGCAACCATGGTCTTCACGAGCTTCATGTAGCTGCTTGGTTCAGGGACTTCATCGTTGCGCTTCTCCCAGATCATAGTGATTTTTCCGACACAACTATCTTCAGTCTTGGGAATAAACTGGACGATAATGTCACAAACCTTGAAATGCTCCATCACGTGACCTTCAAGTCCTCTAGCCGTCACTGTTTTATTCTCATCGTCGTTCTCTCTCTTCTCCTTGTATACCTCCTGCTTTCCATCTTTACATGCATGCATGTTCATTAATTAAATTTAGGTCATGTTCATAAATTTAGGTCATCTACTAAGATGTGTTTGTATATATAAAAAGGTTAAATGTATAGAGAGAAATAACTCAATAAGTAAATGAATACCCAATGTGTAGTTCCAAATCTTGACACCCCCATGAGAGTCCCATTCACCTTCGTGAACGGTGACGTTTTGAACGTGGTGGCCGATGGTGTCAGGGAAGAGATGGTTCTCGCTCTTCCACCTCTTGTAGTGCTTCTCCGCCGTCCCTTTTAAGGGAACCTCCGTCACGTATGTTCCCGATGTCGCCATTTCTATCTCTCTCGTTTTAATGCTTCTACTCTCTTCTTTTTTTTTGGTTCGGCTGATGAATAAACTCTTGTCATCGCCATTATTTATAGTGAATGTCACGGTAAAAACATGGTTTCAACCGTTTCTTTGATCAATCATTTGATAGAATCCACGGTTCTACTTCTTTTTCAACGGACAATGTTCAATAAGCATTTAACAAGCTACATAAATGTTACTCCACGTTTGAAGAGTAATCAAATTCTCGATTGCATTATAATGATGTAGGTAGTAGTTGGCTCGGATCATTTAATAGATAATCAATCATATGCCCATACACAAAGTTTATCGTCTGTATTTCTTCTCCATTTTCTTTGAATAGCTTTTGACATCAATTAAATTTATTAAGACCATGTACAATGGTTTCAACACTCATTCTAATTTCAACACCATCAATTTTTTTTTTAACATTTCACATCATCTTCTATCTCTTCCACTTAATTTATTCAACATTCACTTTATTTTAAACTTCAAAAATTTGTTTTAAAAAAAATTCATCCACCCCACACTTTAATTTTTTATTTTTTACAACATAATAATTATATACTAATAATTTGAATTTAATTAACTTAAAAACTAAAATAACATTAATTTTTATAATTTTATTTTGAATTATTATTAGGATCTATTTAATAAAAAAAATAAAACATTAAAATAATTGGTTACAATGAAAAATGGTGTTTTCAATCATTATCTTAGTTTTCAATCATTATCTGGTTTCATAATGATATTTCTTTTTATAGGATATAAATTATATGAATGAATTTGATCCAACTATCTCCTAGCATGTGGCGGTGCATTAAAGAGTTTGGATTGGGTTGTAATTTTTAGATGGTGTCCATTGGGATTTGTATAGTCTTTAAAATAGAAAGGCATGATTTTCTTGATCTGAATTACTGGTCTTACATAAAAGTCTTTACTTTGTTGACAAAAAGAAAAATTATGGGTCTTATCAAACAATTATTGGCCATATCTTTCCTGTGATTTTGATGTGTCAACTCTCCCTCCGTTGTTTGATAGATGATGTTTTTTAGAGTTATTCATATAGATCAAGAAAACATTCATTTTTACATTTCTAAACAAAACATCACTAATTTTTCATCTGATCACAAATCAACCGATAAAAATATAGATTTCAAAGTATAAATGTCATATAACATAAAAGTTAATATATTTTACTTTGAAAATTGAAAACATCATTTCATTAAAACATCAAAATATTAAAAACTGGAGGGAGATATATGATGTCTCAAGAAACAAAGTAGCAATCAAGTTAGGGTGATCTAGTGGTTGAAGGATTCACCATGAGATCATTAGCATTCTGAGATTATAGTTTTCAATTTGTTTTTTGATCATGGTCGACTATTATGGATGATTTAGTTGAGAAGAGGGCCAGCTAAATATTATATAACTGTATGGCTTCCCGAATAATCGATAGAAAGAAAGAAAGCAGTGAACAAATTCCAGAACTTTTGCCTAGAAAGTAATACATGCAATAATACATACAAGAGTTTCAGAATAGAGCGTTTGTTTTGCCAAAGCATCAGTCTCAATGGGAAATGTTTTATTTAGACATTCCTTTTCATGATTTTGATGTCATCTATTCTCTATCTCTACAAATAGGCTGTCACTTATATCTCCAATGCATGTTATGTTCAAGAAATAGAAAATTTTGAAAATTACTTACATATGTTAGTTAAGTTGGCATTTTTTCTCCCTAATACGTGAATGGTAACCATTAATTGGGAGAAGATGGAAAATGCTTTATTTTATTTATTTTGTAATACAACATTTCATTCCAAACTTAAAACTGAAAGGAGTTTAATACAAGAGTTTCAGAATAGAGCAGTTGCTTTGCCAAAGCATCAGTCTCAATGGGAAATGTTTTATTTAGATCATTCTTCAACTATACTCTATTTTATAATAAAAAATAGAATGATAAATAAACAATAAATAAATTATTTTATGGAATAAATTCATGTTTCTTCTATTATAGAATGAAAATAAAGTACGATTGAAGCATTTTTAATCCAAATTTATTTTATAGTGACAAATAGAGCGAGTTGGAAATGCTAAAAAAATCACACTTGTCCAAATTAACCAATGTATACCACTAGTCAGTATGTGTATATATGGAAAACTGCAAATTTTCACATAAAAAAAAGATGAAAAACAAACATTATTTTAAAACAATCTTACGAAATACAAACGATTTCACAGAAATGAAATTCCAAATAAGACCACGTTGATTCATTATTATATTGAAAACACCTTAAAATACATTGAAACAGTGATGATTTTGATTGTGATGGTGATGTTGATTACGCTTTGAGGACGTGGTCCTCCATGTCAGTAACCATGCTCTTGAGGAGTTTCATGTAGCTGCTAGGTTCGGGGACTTCATCGTTGCGCTTCTCCCATATCACAGTGATTGTGCAAACGCAACTATCTTTAGTCTTGGGAATAAATTGGCCGATGAGGTCATAAACCTTGAACAGCTCCATCACGTGACCTTCAAGTCCTCTAACCGTCATTGTTTTATTCTCATCATCTATCTCTCTCTTCTCCTTAATTACCTCCTGCTTTCCATCTTTATATATGAATGTGTTCATTAGTCAAATTTGGGTCATAATCATATGCAATAAATTTATAACATCAGAATTGTAACTTGAGCAGTACTACCAAAACCGTGTCACACGTATATATAAAATGCTAACTGTATATTGAAAAATTAGAAGTTATAAGTAAATGAATACCCAATGTGTAGTTCCAAATCTTGACACCCCCGTGGGAGTCCCATTCGCCGTCGTGAACTGTGACGTTTTGAATGTGGTGGCCGATGGCATCAGGGAATAGAAAATTCTCGCTCTTCCACCTCTTGTAGTGTTTCTCCGCTGTCCCTTTTAAAGGAACCTCCGTCACGTATGTTCCCGACGTTGCCATCTCTCTCTCGTTTTAATGCTTAGACTCCTTGTTTGGTTCGTTTGATGATATAACTCTTGTCGCTGTCATGAGTTATATATAGTGAAATGTGACGGTGAAAAACATGGTTTCGACCGTTTCTTTGATCAGTTATTTTATAGGCCATACCTTCTGTTCTTCTTTTACAACGGCACTGTTCAATAAGCAT
The DNA here is from genome assembly GCA_905132765.1 of Moricandia arvensis. Lineage (NCBI taxonomy): Eukaryota > Viridiplantae > Streptophyta > Magnoliopsida > Brassicales > Brassicaceae > Moricandia > Moricandia arvensis. The sequence goes on from CAJHQP010003033.1 coordinate 63,375, forward strand.
TAACGAGCTACATAAATGTTCATGGGTAATCAAATTCTAGATTGCGTTATTAATATGTGTAGTTGGCACAGGATCATTTTAGAAGATAATCATGCACATACACATTTATCGTGTCTGTTGTTTCTTCTTTTTCTTTTAAGTATTTTTTACATCATTTCCAACTTACTATTTAATGAGCATTATTGCCACTGTGTCAAAAAGTACTCTTCCCGGTTTAAAATGAAATTTAATTAGCATTAATGGGGTGCTTAATTTATTTATTTTTTTTGGTTTTTTTTGTTTTTTTTTATTTTTTTTTTAAAATTAAAACGAACCAATCACGGATCGCCACATGTAAGTGGGATCTGCGAACAGTACAAGAAGTGGTGCTTATTTAAACAATTTAGAGCACCTCCATCGCTTGGCACGAGCAAAGGCCCGAGTTGCTTTTTCGAATTTAAAATTAACAAAAGGGCCCAAACCCGTTAGAATCGCCGCTTATTTTAGGTGTTTTGGAGGCGAGTCCAAATCGACGTGGCAGAATGGCATTGGACCTCCGCTTTATTTCGTCTGCGAGAGTTAAAAAAAATCATTTATCGCGACCGAAAGAAAAAAAAACAAGAAAAGGCGATATCTTCGACGAATCGGCGAACAAGGTAAATCGAGTCATGCATGTTGAATCTATGCTATTATTTTGTTGATTTATCCATTCGTACTTGTTCCTGTTCGTTTTCGTGTCTAGTCTTTGCTCAATTAAGTTTTTTAGATTCGATTTGGGGATCGATAGAAATTAGGGTTTGTGAATGGGTTCGTTCTCGATTTGTGATACGTTTTCTGGTTCCGATATGGGGCTTTCCTATTCTTTTGGTTCTGTTTTCGAATAGATTAAGGTTTGTCGATGAGGTTTTCAATTCGAATTAGGGTTTATCTCTGAATCAGGGATCGATATGAAATTAGGGTTTACGGTTTCTTTCTGAATTGGGGCTCGTTATGAAATTAGGGATTAGGTTTTCAATTCGAATAACTTATGTTTGATTCTTCTAAGTTTATCTTTGATTAACACTTACGATTAGTTAACTGATGTGTACTTTTTCACATATTTGCAGGTTTTCGAATGGATCCTAGTGAGGAGAAGAGAGCTAAGGCCTATTTCGACAGCCTACACTTTGTGACAGACTCGATGATTGGTATCCAAGAGAAGTGTGTATGTGGGGAACGGCTTGTCCGCGAGAGAGCTCCAGCTGAGGACTTCGACTACCAACCAGGGAAGAGATTCTTCACCTGCAAGAAGTACAAGGTAAGTAATTGTACTTGCCTTATTTTAGTCCATTATATTTCTTTAAAAATTTATTGATACTTGTGATGTTTTTTGTAGGACGATGGACTGCATTACAGGCAGCCTTGGGTCTGTGCAGTCGAGGAGGAGCTAGGCATCATGAAGACGCATCTGAAACAATGCGAGGAGTATAATAAGGAGCTGAAAGCTCAGTTGGACAAGCTCATAGCAAGAGTGTCTGAACTGGAGTATGCCGCGTAAGGTTAAGGTTAGTTAACTATCTAGCTTCGAAAATTTCTAGTTTAGTATAACCTAGTTAACTTTCTAGTTTCAGAACTTAGTTAGGTTAACTAAAATAACTTAGTTAACTTTATGTCAAACTTTCTAGTTTGAAAATTGGTTCAACTGCATTGATTTGATCTGTCTTTAACTTCAATGCTGCATTGAGTCGATTGGATTGTATTAGGTTAGGCATTTAAGATCCGAGGTGGTTAGGTTTAGCTAAAAACAGTAAATACATCAGTTAAATAGACCCTAACTCAAGACACAAAGTAACAAAAACCAAACCCACTTAGAAACGCATAAAGAAACAAAACACACAAACTTTAAAAATGACACCATATCCCCAGGGTTATGTTAGCCTCCTAACAAGCCAAACCAGGGAATCAAGCACACCATATCCCCAAGGGTATGTTAGCTTCTCCGGTTCTCAAATAGTTGACCTAGACTCACCTGATCTACCAGAATTTAGTAGCCCCTGTCCAGAACCATCAAATGCTAAGGAGAGGCATAGATGGTTTTCGAAAGAGGATGTTATCCTTATAAGTTCTTGGCTCAACACGAGCAAGGATCTAATAGTAGGCAATGAGCAAAAGAGTGGAACCTTTTGTCGACGAATCCAGGACTACTATCACGCAAGTGTTCAGGGTACTGGCTTTGAGCGTAGAACATGGAGTCAGTGCAAGCAACGGTGGGGAAGGATTAATGACCAAGTGTGTAAATTCACTGGTTGTCATGAGGCGTCTTTGAGGTTGCAATCAAGCGGTGAGAATGACAATGACGTGATGAGGAAAGCACTGGAGATGTTCTCTAGTGACTATGGTTGTAAGTTCACTCTAGAGCATGCTTGGAGATAGCTGAGGCATGACCAGAAGTGGTGCTCTGCGTATCAAGCTAAGGATGGTTCTAAGGACAAGCGTAAGACTGTTCGTGCTGATGAAGATGAAGATGAGGTCATGGTGCTAGGCCTCAGGGTGTTAAGGCTGCTAAAGCCGCGAAGAAGAGGAAATGTGGTCAGCAGGAGTCTTATACTGACTTGAAAAACGTGTTGGAGTTGAAAGAGAAGCTCAACAAGCAGAAGCTGCTGGAGAAGCTACTAGAGAAGCCTGAGCCGCTTTCTGAGATTGAAATGACAATGAAACTTAAACTGATCTCTGAAATGTTATAATAGGTTGTTTGTTAGTTTAATTGAAATGTTCACTTGTTTATCCTGCTGACATCTCTTTTGGTTTTTTATGTCACAGGTTGGAGCATGGGAGCAGAGTGGAGCCTGCGAGCCGACTGGAGCCTGCTCTCTGTTATTGTTTTATGTAATCTGGACCTATCTATGTTGTTGTTTTCTGTCACGTGAACCTATCTATGCTGTTGTAATATGAACCTAGCTGTATGTTTGTTGTCTCTGTCATGTGAACCTAACCATGTATCAACTTATCTCTATTTATAAAAGATGTATGGTTGTTGTTTCAGTATACTCATTCTCTCCTTTCTCAACTCAAAGAACTCAAAAAACTCAAAGAACTCAAAAAATTCTTTGTCTCCTTTGTTTCAATTAGTAAATCAGGTAATATTTCAAGTTAGTAGATTAGTGTTTTAAGTAATATCAAGTTTCAACTTTCACGTTTGAATTAATTATCAAGTTTCAAGTTATAATATTTTGTTTCAGGTTTCAATTAATTATCAAGTTTCAAGTCCTTGTTCTTAAAGTTTGTATGTTCACATTTGTAGACCATGTCTTCCACATCTGATGACGCAGACAAACATTTAGAAAAAACTTTCGAAGCTTACTTTGAACAACAAGTTGAAGTAATGTACAACAACATAGTGGAAAATCAACATTCAATTCCGACGAGACGACAATACGTAGAAAGAAACCGGGAGGAAGGGCACAACCGTTTATGGAATGACTATTTTAGTGCGGAGCCGACATATCCGTCTCACTATTTTAGACGCCGCTTCCGAATGAACCGGCCATTATTCACGGGGATTGTTAATCGCCTCTCCAATGAAGTTCCTTATTTTCAACATAGGAGAGATGCAGTAGGCCGATACGGGCTATCTCCACTACAAAAGTGTACTGCAGCAATTCGTATGTTGGTTTACGGTTGTGCGGGTGACATGGTTGACGAATATCTCCGCATGGGTGAGAGCACTGCGTTGTTGTGTTTGGAAAAATTTATTGAAGTCATCATACATATATATGGAGAAGAGTATCTACGAAGACCAACAAAAGAAGATCTTCAACGACTACTTGATATCGGAGAGGAACGGGGTTTCCCGGGGATGATTGGAAGCATTGACTGCATGGATTAGGAGTGGAAAAATTTTCCACACTCATGGAAAGGCCAGTACTGTCGAGGTTCTAGCAAGCCAACAATTGTCCTAGAGGCTGTAGCATCGCAAGATTTGCGGATATGGCACGCGTTTTTTGGAGCACCAGGTACATTAAACGATATTAATGTCCTTGATCGGTCACCGGTTTTGATGACATATTAAAAGGTCGAGCTCCAAGACTTGAGTTCACCGTCAACGATCACAAATACCGTAGGGCCTACTACCTCACCGACGGTATATATCCAAAGTGGCCAACCTTTATCCAATCTATCCTCATTCCTCAAGGTCGTAAGGCGGAGTTATTTGCGAAATGTCAAGAATCAGCTAGAAAAGATGTCGAGCGTGCTTTTGGAGTCTTGCAAGCTCGTTTTGCAATTGTTAGAAACCCAGCTCTTCTTTAGGACAAAGAAAAAATCAGCAACATTATCTGAACATGTATCATACTACACAATATGATAGTAGAAGACGAACGAGATAGATACACTCACACCGAAACATCTATGTTCGAAGAAGGAGAAACAAGCAGAAGTTCACAGGTGGATTTCTCGTACTCTACAGCCAGACCTATTAATGTCAGCGATATGTTTACTATTCAGAGTGAAATGCGCGACCAGATGATACATGAACGATTGAAGAACGATTTAATTGAGAATGTATTTGCAAAATTTGGTCATCTACAATCATGATTATTGTATGATTATTGTATGTTTAATATTTGTTTTTCAATAAAATTTTTTTTTCAAATTTTTTTTTAAGAACCCCACTTTGGAGTTCACCATTGGACCCCTAAATTTCCGGAGGTTCTTAACTTACATTTTTTAATTGTTTTTCATTTAAATTTAATGCTAATACCCCCAAGTGAGGTTTAGCAATGGAGATGCTCTTAGGAAGTAGTGCTTAGGGGATGCTTAGAGTTTTGGTGGGCCCCACACGCTAAGCACCCCTCTAAGCACCTCCCTTAATGGTGCTCTAATGGTTAAATAATTAACCACCATTAGGATACTTAGAGCATCTTTAACCTATTGGATTGCTTTTTTTTTCCTTTTAAAAAAAAAAAACGAACAACTCACGGGCTGCCACGTGTCAGTGAGACCCGTGGACAGTATAAAAATCATTGCTTATTTAGGAACAATAAGTAATAGTGCTTAGAATTTTAGTGGGTCCCATCCACTAAGCAACTCTGTAAGCACCCCTTAAAAACTTGGATTAAAAATGCCCTAAGAGTTTTCCGATCTGGTTTTGATCATTTTTTTTTTTTTTTTTTTTGATATCCCTGGGGGATCCCAGGCGGTAAGCCCAGACTAATCCCCACGAGGCCTTCCATCCGGGCACGCACGGTTATAGGCGGGAAGGTGGCCAAGGCGATCTGGTTTTGATCATGATTGACTACTATGGATGATTTAGCTGAGAAGAGTACCAGCTCGATATTATATACTTCCCTCCGTTTAAGATGATTTGTCGTAATACACCTAGTTAATTTAGAATATACGAGTTTCAATTTTTTAACTCTTAAAAACAGGTTTTTGATGAATACATTTACCATTCATTCACTATATATATTGAAGAAGGAAAGAAAGCAGTGAACAAGTTTCAGAACTAAGAAAATTGTTTGATCTTCATCCTGATTGCACACTATATATTTAAATTGTATTTGTTGATTTTATAATTGATTGAATCTTCTAGCACCTGTAAAAAAACCACACTTGTTTGAAACAATAAGTCTATATATTTTTTTAACTCTTTAAAAACCTCAAGAATGCTTTGAATAGATTGTGTTTCAAAAAAAAAATGCTTTGAATAGTTTTTTTCCATCAGAAAACACTAGCATATCATCTGCGAAACATAGTAAGTAATGTTAAGTTTAGAAAAACTATTTCTAGTTAATAATAAAAATTTCAGAAGGAAAAATAAAATCCAGATTTAAATTATAAAATATGAATTTTAAAATGTAAGTGATTTTTAACACAGTCCAGTTTTTTTGCATTTTAGTTCTTTTGTGCTCTTTAAATTTAATTGGCGTATTTATTTCAATAGTACCGAACTGTCAAATGGCTTTGATTAAGAAGAAACGAAACAAAACTCCAAAGAAGCTCTCCCTTGGATCTTTTGAGATCAGAAATAGCCATGAGTAAACAATATCGGACAAAACCATTAGTTTACTGCATGACTTTTGAGATCATCTGCCACCACTAAAACACCGAGTCCTAACTTCAAATACTGAAGCGATCCAGACTGCCAAGTACAAGCTAACCAACAAAATCGAATAACAGGTCTAAATCTAAACGGGTATCGAGTATTGAAATTGTCTCTAGCCTATGAAATTTTGGAAGTGTTGGCAACGTTTGTATATTTGCATTTTCGCTGAAAGATTAGAACCAAGTAATAGTAATTCAATTAACCATGTGAACTCTTATAAAATTTCCAATAAAATTGATTATATCATTAAATGTTTATAAAAATAAAATTTAGAACCAATTAATAGTAAGTAAATGGATTATGAAATCCTCATGAACTTTTCATAGAATTTTACATGGCAATTCTTTTTTACTCTAAAGTTCAGTCAAAAAATTATTCTCACTCTCTCACTTCATTTTCTATTATTTTCATATGTTATTAACGTGATAACCATGCTAATATCTCGAATGGAAGTGCTCTTCTGCTAGACCAGTAAAACCACTATAAAAGAATACTAATTTTATATATCAGTCATATTTTAGAAGGTTCTAGATATTTCAAAATGTAAAATGTTTTGAAACTCCTATGTTAATTTTATTAAATATTTGGTTATGACCCTTTAATATATAAATGTTAACCAAAAAAAATTATTAAATATAATTTAACTACTTAGGTTTTGTTTTTATGATTGGTTAAATTATTTTTAATATATAATTTTAATGATGTTTAAAAAAAATTTCTTAATCTTTATGTTTTATGCATATTATCTCACATTTTTTTTTGCTAAAAAAGGTTAAACTCTTGTTTATTAAAAACATAGACGTAACTTCCGGGAGAAAGTACAATCCACAAATAGACCCTCTCTCGGTATTCAACTGGGCAATAAACAAAAGATTTATATCTGCGTGGTCACATGTGGAAGTTAATAATTTCGTACTAGAAGAAAATCATCCATGAACTAGACCACTATGACAAATTTCTTATCTAGTATAAACCATTAAACCATCATGATGTGGTTATTTTTTTTTCTTTCACGGATATTATCTCACATTATGAAACATAGAAAATAGAATTCACTATAAAAGTAGGGTTTATCCGGAGTTCAAGCTAATCATGGTTTTACAACCTTTTTAAATTTAAGTTCCACATGGCTACAAAACAATCCATTTTTAGAAATGAAAATTTCCAAAAATTCCTGTTTTCTCTAGCTTGGAGTAGTTTAGAGTTTTTTTATAACAAAGCATCGAGCCTACAAGTGAGACGACAAATCATTTCTTCTGATATGAATGTGTGGCTGTCATTTTTTTTTTAATGTGTGGCTGTCATAACTACACCAAAAAGGTTAAAAACTCATATTATAACTCTATGGGAGTACTTCTTCAAATCATTATATCTCCTCTTATTCAATTATTTTGATGAAAATTTTCCTCTTTACCATTAGATTCCTTTGTTTTCTTAGCCACTTTATGTGCTGGACTATGTCAATTCATATGCCAATTTCTTCACAATTCTTTGAATCATCATCAATTATTGATTTTTTTTTATATTGAGTCAAAACTAAATCACACATAAACTTTCGCGATCTTCAGTTTTGGAACGGACGATTGACAACCATATAAAATACAGCCAAACTCCCCCATTACTATCTGGCTCAGTATGATTTTTTTATAATCTTAATTATTATGTTTGGCTGCAACACAAAAGCTTGGGTGGGGTTTTGTATCCTTTTTCAACTATTTATCAACAAGATGAAACAAGAAACAATATATAGTTTCCGCCAATAGCGACACATCAACAAAATCTTACGTTAATTACTATTAAAATGTTCTGTTATAGTACTAAAGTTCAACTATATATCAATTCTAGGTGCTAAGCACTCGAAAAACCTACCAAACTCAAACTTATATTTTTGTGTGGATATGCGATATGGATATCCAATTTCTATTGCGAACAATCGGATTTATCTATCTGTGGACAAGTCCCCAAAAGATTAGTTGGTTGGACTTCGGTCCACGACGTGAATATCCAATTCTCATTGCAAGCAATTAGGTATATCCAGTGTTGGTTTAACTGTTGGAATGAGAAACTTATTAGAAATGGAGAAAGTGTTTAAGTGTTTGAAGAGAAGAGATTTTATGAAGAGGAAACTTCTTATTACTTGGATGATTCTTGAAAACTTGGATGATACAAAATGGGAAGGGAGTGGAGGTATTTATAGCCTCCAAAATACAAAATATCTTACATATTTTATTCTTAAATCTAGATAATTCTACTAAAATATCTTGATATTTTATTCTAATTATCTAGATAATTCTATGAAAATATCTAGATTTTTATCTTAAGGAGGTGGAAGATTTTTCTAGATAAATTCTAGAACTTGGGTCAAATTTGGGCTAACATGATTATTAGATTATTAGCCCAATGATTAACCCAAATCAAGTTTATGTTTCAACACCCTCCCTTAAACTTGATTTGGTTACTCCTAGTAAGCTCCTCATCTTGATAAAGTCTTCACGCTTGAGTGGTTTGGTGAAGATATCAGCTACTTGATCATTTGTCTTCACATACTCCAATTGCACATCCATCTTGGCAACACATTCTCGAATGTAGTGATAACGAGTATCAATGTGCTTACTCCGATCATGGAAGACTGGATTCTTCGCCAATGCTATTGCCGACTTGTTATCAACAAAGATCTTCGTTGGCTCCTCTTGTGGTAGGCTCAACTCCTTTAGCAAGTTTCGTAACCAAATAGCATGGCAAACACATGAAGTAGCCGCTACGTACTCCGCTTCACAAGTAGAGAGGGTAACAATTGGTTGCTTCTTTGACATCCATGTGAAAGCAGTTTCTCCAATGAAAAATACGAAGCCACTTGTGCTTTTTCGGTCATCAATGTCTCCACCCCAGTCACTATCGCTATATCCAACAAGCTTGTAATCGTTAGAGATAGAGTAATACAAGCCAAAGTTGATTGTACCTTTGATATAGCGTAGAATCCTCTTAGCTGCTTGAAATGAGTTGTTGTTGGATGCTCCCATATATCGACTCACAACTCCAACCGCATGTAGGATGTCGGGCCTTGTGCAAGTTAGATAACGTAGACTTCCAACTAAGCTCTTAAAAAGTGTTGGATCAACACTCTCTCCTTCTTCTTCTTTTGACAACTTGACTCCACATTCCATTGGTGTGCAAACTGGATTTGAGTCTTCCATCTTGAACTTCTTAAGCACTTCTTTAGCATATCCTTCTTGAGTGATGAAGATTCCATTTTCTTCTTGCTTTACTTCAATGCCAAGGTAGTATGACATCAATCCAATATCAGTCATCTCGAACTCCTTTGTCATCTCCATCTTGAAATCTTCAAACATAATCGGATTGTTGCCAGTGAATATCAAGTCATCCACATACAAGCATGCAATCAATATATCGTTGTTTTGGGTTTTGATATAAAGTGCATGCTCATATGGACACTTGATGAAGTCTTTCTCCTTGAAGTACTTATCAATCCGAGTGTTCCATGCTCTTGGTGCTTGCTTTAATCCATAAAGTGCCTTGTTCAGCCTCAAGACTTTGTCTTCTTCACCTTTGACTATGTAGCCTTGTGGTTGCTCAATGTAGACTTCTTCCTCAAGATCTCCATTTAAGAAGGCAGATTTGACATCCATTTGATTTATCTTCCATCTCATTTGGGCTGCCAATGAAATGATTAGCCTAACTGTTTCTAAACGAGCAACTGGAGCAAATACCTCATCATAGTCGATTCCGGCTCTTTGACTATACCCTTTTGCCACCAGTCTCGCCTTGTATCTTTCAACTTCTCCTTTAGAGTTCTTCTTTGCCTTGTACACCCACTTCACACCTATTGCCTTATGCCCATTAGGAAGTGAAGCCAATTCCCATGTATCATTCTTTTGGATTGACTTGATTTCTTCATCCATTGCACTTTTCCATGACTTCTTTTCTTGAGCTTCTTCAAAGTTCATAGGCTCGCAATCCGCAAAAAGGCAAAATAAAGTGAGATTGTCTTGATTTTCGGTTACCTCATAAATGTCTTGTAGACTTCTAAAACGTGGAGTCCTTTCACTTGAGCTTTCATCCCCTTGAGAACTTGGTGTTGGTGAAGTTGGTGGTGTAGCTGGTTCTTCTCTTATTTGCTCCAAGTTCTCTTCTTCAAAAGATGGAAAGAAGTTGTAGTCTTCATTATTTGATCTCCAATCCCATTCTCCTTCTTCATCAAAGATGACATTCCGACTTATAATTGTCTTCTTTGTTTCAGGATTGTAGAGTTTGTAGCCTTTGGAGTTAGCATCATACCCAATGAAAATGTACTTCTCACTTTTGTCGTTTAGTTTGCTCCGCTTCTCGTCTGGAACGTGAGCGTGAGCAAGACTTCCAAAGACTCTTAGGTGTGAGACACCGGCTTCCTTCCACTCCAAGCTTCTTGTGGTGTCTTTCCAAAAACGCTCTTCGTTGGAGATCGGTTTGATATGTACACCGCACACGCGACTGCTTCTGCCCATAACTCCTTTGGTAGATTCTTACTCTTGAGCATGCTTCTTGCCATCTCAAGAATAGTCCTATTCTTTTCTTTCCGCTACTCCATTTTGTTGAGGGGTT